>JASDQU010712219.1:0-12391 GCA_032191745.1 Picea mariana | reverse complement strand
CTCCCAACAGTTATAGACTCCCTATACTCCATCACTTTTTAGTCTGATGAAGACATTTTAGAAGTTCTATGCATAACCAGTTACCCATGGGATGCTTTTCATCATCGATCCCTTTTTCTAGTGCACAACGCCTTTAAACCATCAACAAACACCCCTGTATGTACCATTGAAGCTAAATATTTCATCCCTTCTAGCCATGTAGACTAGTTCAAAAACCCAATACCTGTCCCTGCCACGTTTAAAGAAGTTAACATGGCCAATATCTTTCCCACCATCAAAATTGAAATTTCAGTCAAACCCAATGTCGTGGAAGAAATCACCCTGGGGAAGCATGCTCCCTAGAGGAAATTGTAGCATACAAAGCCCTATTCCAGGAATATCAAGATGTGTTTTCTTGGTCATACACTGAAATACCAGGATTATACCCAACAATTATTGAACATTGCATTGACACTTGGCTAGATGTTGCCCCTGTTCGACAAAAGAAATCCCCCCTTCACCCTTTCAAAGCCATGGTGATCAAAATGAGATTGAAAAGATACGTACAAATGGCTTCATATACCCCATTGCACACACATCCTGGGTTTCCAATGTTGTTCTGGTCAATACAAAAAAAGGCACCATTCGAGTTTGCATTGACTTCCGCGACCTCAACCAAGCTTGTCCCAAAGAGAACTTCTCTACCCTCTTCATCCATCAAGTCATCAATGCCTGCGCCAATCATGAAGTCCTCTCCCTCATGGATGGATTTTCTGGCTATAACCATATCCACATTTGCCATGCACATCAATACAAAACTGCCTTCACAACCCCTTGGGGAACCTTTTCCTATTGCGTCAGTCCCTTTAGAATCAAAACCTCTAGGGTGACTTTCCTACGTGCAATGACATATTCCTTCCATGACCTCGCTCACATATTTATTTCCTACTTGTGTGACCTTACAACTAGGTCCAAGAAACATTCCCAACACATAGAGGATCTACGAATCATCTTTGAATGCTGTTGAGGATACAACATTCGGCTCAACCCAATTAAATGTGTCTCATGTGTCATGGAAGGCCACCTGTTGGGATTTATTATTTCCTAGCAAGGCATCACTGTAGACCCCCTTAAATTTTAGGAAATCAATTAAATTCCCCCTCCCAGGAACTTATGCTAGTTGCAAAGCCTCCAAGAAAAAGCCATTTTTTTGCGATGGTTCGTCTCTAATGATGCCATTAGAGCCCATGGATTCCTATGGTTACTTCGTCAAGATATCCCATTTCACAGGGATCACCATGCCCAATATTCCTTTGACTCACTCAAAGATGCTCTCAACAAATCCCCCTTAATCAGTCCCCTAGTCTATGACAAGGATTACATACTCTACCTATCTGCCTCAAAGGTTTTCGTCGTTGGAGTCCTTGTCCATGTTGAGGATGATCAATGTGAACATGTTATATACTAAATCAGAAAGAACCTCTCCGAGTCACCTCTCAAATAATATCATGAGGAGAAGCTAGCACTAGTAGTCATCCTAGTAGTTCAAAAGATGTTCCATTATATCTTGCTTCGTACCACCAAAGTAGTCGCAGATTCCAATCCCATACATTACCTCTTGATTCGTTGCCATATCAATGGAAAAGTTTCTCGCTAGATCATCATTCTCCAATAACATTAACTAGAGTTTACCACCCCAAAGAGCAAGAAATCCATTGTCCTCGCCGAACTCCTCATATATTACCATTTGACTCTACAGACCCCCCGATCAATGAGAATTTCCCTAATGAGAATTAATTTCTCATATCATCAACTGACCCAGGGTACGATGATACTTTTTTCTACCTCCACACTAAAAAATGAGGCCCACACTTATATCGGGACGATCATTGTTGCATTCGACAACAGGCCTCACGATACCTCCTCATAGGAGATGTTCTTTA
Organism: Picea mariana; assembly: GCA_032191745.1. NCBI lineage: Eukaryota > Viridiplantae > Streptophyta > Pinopsida > Pinales > Pinaceae > Picea > Picea mariana. The sequence continues at coordinate 10,469 of JASDQU010712219.1, read as the reverse complement.
TCATAGAGGCATCGACACACTCCTTAGATGATGCCTCACTTTGGAAGAGTCCGAGATAGTTCTGAATGACTTCCACAATGGCGCATGTAGCATCCACTTATCTGGAATGTCTACTACCCAAAATTTCATTCAGGAGGGTTACTTTTGGCGCACATTGTTTCATGACTACATCCACGTAGTTAAGCGATGTGACAAATGTCAACTATATGCACATAAGGCTCAAGTGCCACCTTCCCTCTTGCACCCCGTAATCATGACCAACCCCTTTGGTAAATAGGGCATCGATTTTATGACATGCAACCCTCCATACAAAAATGGACAAAAGTACGTTCTAGGCTCTGTTGACTACTTCACCAAATGGGATGAAGCAATTCTCATGTTCAACAATACGACCAACAAAACAACACATTTTGTCTTCAGCCATGTCATCACTCACTTCGGGGTTCTGCTACAACTAGTCTCCGACCACATAAAGAACTTCAAGAACAAAGTCTTTGTGGAGATATCGACCAAATTAGTATTCACCCATGAGTTCACCTCACCCTATTACCCATAATCCAATGTGAAAGTCGAGGCCGTCAACAAGGTTCTCAAAACTATGCTTCAATGCACAATTGACAAACACAAGACTAATTGACATCATATGCTTTTTGCATATTTATGGGAATATTAGAAAACTATCAAAACAACCATTGATTTCTCACTCTTCCATTTAGTCCACACCTTTAAATCCATACTCCCTATTGAGTGTGGAATCCCAATGCTATGTACTGTGATCAATCTGTTACCCAAAACACTGCTGCTTGAGCAATGGTTGTTCGCCCTCGAATCACTTGATGAAGATCGAAAAACATACTTACAGAAGAATGAAGTAGAAAAAAAGAGTACCAAAGCCACCTTTGACGTCCAAGTTAACCTTCAGTTGTTTATCGAAGGTGACCTTGTGTCGGCCTACGATATCACAAATGATACCCTTGGCCATGACAAGTTCAAATATCTCTATTGAGGACCCTACATCATCTGTCATTTCCTTACAAAGGGTTCCTACATCTTAGGCCACCTTGAAGACGTTTCCCTCAAGGACCCAATTAATGGGTTATACTTGAAAAAATTCTACCCTTGAGCATAACCATCTTACGTTAGGTTTTTTTTGATTTCCTAGTTGTTGTTTTTTTTATATAACTCTCTCATTATGTGATCCTAATCCAGTGTCCTTATTTCAACATATAAACTCTCTGTTCCCTTATCACACTAGGTATGCGGATGAAGCCAACTGCTAGACCTAGAATATCACTTCAACATCTTGGGCCATTTACACCTTTGACTATGTGTTTCTCCACTCTAGAGGCAAATGCCTTGGCCCGACCACCAATAACCAATCCAAGTATGCTTTCGTCATTGGTCTCCTCTCTGAGGCTAGTAACAAAATCAGGCCCAACCTATACAAAGTCCTCCTACCATCTAGGGTGACCATAGATGCAATACATCATCATCAATTGGTGGAGCTCCCCCAAGCAAAATATCCATAACATGAATTTTCCTCGTCATATCCCCACCCGCAACCAATACCCATCGAATCAATGACCACCATCGTGGGTCCCCACCAATGCATAACTCCAGGATACCCTCGTCCTATATTCGAATCCACAAGTCCTAAAAAATATCCACATAGGAAGCTCTTAGACCTCCACAACAACAAGTACAAATGAGGTGGTGATGTGGGCTCCGTGCCCTTATATACACCCTTTTCCAAAACTTCCTCAGATCCGTTCCAAAGCATTCGATCTCCTTTTCTCACACTGTTCACACCTATGAGATCCAGATTCATTCACCTTCACAATGGTACTCTCGGATTCTCATTTCAATTCGGAGTCTCGGGGACCCCTTTTGGGCACCCTGGGCACATGTACACATCCCTTGTCCTCATTTCATTCTCAGGAAACTATTTTATATATTTTTTATTTCCAAAATATGTTTCATGTTGGCTATTTGGTTTGAATGTGTAGGTCCTCACCTGCGGCCTGATTCACATCGTTAGTCATGGAATCTCGTGGCTCCTCTAGGTATATATTCCAAATTGGCATACCACTCAACCCTCTACTCACAGTTTCATTTCCCAATCATACCCGTTGACATTTATCCTTAGGATCCCCACACCTGGTTATACGGTACCATCACATCCATTTCATTTAGGTACTGTCATCCGGTAGCTCTCTCACCTCCATGAGTTGTCCCACACATATTTACCCATGGAATATTGACACTCATGCTGTTATACCCATTAGGCTTAGAAGTCCTGGTAGTGTTAAACCCTAGAGAAAGAACCTCATACGTCTTCATCATATTCATGCTAACCGTGACCCCATTATGGACTCCCACATTATGCTTTTTGGTTACATTAAATACACCTCCACATTATCATTAACTCGCCATATTATCCAATATCAATTGTCCATATGCAATGTCTACCTAGTACAAAAACCAACCAATGGCTCCCCCACCCTCCATGAGTCTCTACTTGTGCCCTATATAGGTCGAGACACACTTCATTGGGGCACCTGTTTCTGTACCTGTACTTTCAACCTCATTATTTATTCATTTGGTAATTGTAAAAAGCACATTTTACATTTAAGCAAGTAGAGTAGATTTTGGCCATCGCACTTGATGGTGTTTTCCCTTGGCACATCGCAACCCTTGTTACCCTTGGTTGGGTCATCTCACTTCCCTCACACCCTCTACAATACATTTGTATCCAAGCCAAAATTTTGACCACCACTAGACCTATGTGTTCCATATCACTCTATATTTTGACCTACGCTACATCCCCTTGCAGTCTCACCCCTTGAGCACATTTATCCCATATCTGGCCATCCCCATGACACCAGATAGTATTTTATGGTTTCCATCCATCAATACCCCCCAACCAAGGGAAGTTCTGTAATATCATATATTTCGGACATTGTTCATGATTATCACCCCCTTTAATAGTACCAATATAGTTTCTGACACCATTTTGATCAACTGGATATGCAAAATCCCTTTACTTCTTATCATCGCACCACCTTTCATGTCGACATCTACAAATTTCCAGAAAAGTGACAGTATCTTGGCTCTCATTCCATTAACAATGAGTATCCTCAGACGACACAAAGTGAGTCCTAATTTCTCCTTGATGTCATTGATCCCCATGGGATTCGAATCCAACACAATCTCAGGTTATGGTGGATCTTACTTTGCGACCATTGCAGTTTTCAGTAGCTGCCAAAGAACTCTAAATTTTTTAGGCCATCAATGTCTTCGAGTACTTCACCACTCGATTCAGAGCTAGATCCATCATCATAATTTTCACCTATTATTTTTAATACCCCCGAGGGCGCTGCAGATATCTACTTCGTTAGCAAGTTCAGTTAATGCTATCTCTTTATGGTTTCATGATATGAGCATGGAGAATTCTCGCTTTGTTTGTACAAACACTTTTCATTTTTATATCATACTTTGTATCGATCTTCCATCCCCTCTCCCTTCGACGGATGGCTCTCACAGCTCCTAATGTTCAAGTTTTCTCACTTTCTACACAATTCCATCATCACCAAAAGAAACTATGATGTATTTTGGCTATATGTGTGATCCTAACCTCACACATCAAGGGGCATCTATTATCACCAGAAAATGTCTCACCAAAAATACAGACAATGGATGAAGAAACAATTAACACAAAAACAACATACTACCAATATTCATGGAAGGATTACACTTAGTTTGGCAAGATAATCATAAAACTATGTAAAATTGGTTTTGGAAATCCACGCACATTCAGCAAAATCCGTGCGCGCACATTCGTGCGGGCTAACACGGTGTACGACATGAATAGTGCATGGATGACAGTCGAAAGACCTACACATACGCAAAAAAACGCATTGATGAGTTTGGTCGGGCCTCAACCACTTTTGGGATGAAGGGGATCTCCCCCAAATTTCACCTTGGGATCATTGAAAAGGATGGGAGGTACCTCCTAGGGCCTCCCATTCACATTTGGAACTAGTTAAGAAAAATATTTCCATCCTCCTATAAATAAAGGGCCATTGTATGAAAAAAATAAGAAGCATTTGAGTATTGTTATGCTGCTCATTTTTAGCTTTGGGAAGCCATCTTCCTCTTATAAAGATTTTGGACATCCATAACAAGTGTTAGGACTCTCTCGTCTTGAGTAGTCCATCACTATTTTGGTTGAATGGATTTGACTTTCATGGATGACAGTTGAAAGACTCAATATCTTTCCCAAGGAGGAAGAGGGGATTCATAAGTTCCAATATTTATCCAAGGAGTATCAATTCGAAGATCAATTTACTTGGTATATATCTCTTTTGTTTTATTTTTGCATTAAGTTCAAGTTATTACTTGCTTAGTTTAGATTTATTTTATTGTTGTTTATTTCTTCTTCCTTTATGTTAGTTGAGTCACCAACCAATTAACTCTCTGTTGTTCTTTCTGGATAGCCCAACTAGATAGTTAAGGGATCTCTTTTTTCTCACCCTTGTGACAAAAGGAACCCAACACATTCTAAGAAAGCTCCTTCTGATTTGCCTATATTAAAACTTGATGTTAAGTTTTATTTTCCCATGTATGATGGTGAACTTAATGTAGAAAAGTTGGATAACTGGATCAAGCATCTTGAATTTTATTGTAGGATTAAGAATATTGTTGATGAAAATGAAAAGATCCAACTAGCCTCTCTTCGACTGGATAACATAGATTTGATCTGGTCAGAGAGTAAGACATAGGAAGATCTTTTTTTTTTTTTTTCATACTGGGGGAATCGACAACTTGCGGTTCTTGTACTCCCATGACATAGAGTCGATACCTGTCTGCTACCACTATACCCCCAGGTGCTTCCACGCAGCCCACAAGAATGGAGCACAAGTAAATCAGGGTGAGAATCGACCTTGAGACCTCTTTTTACATATTTCCTTCCATTTACATGACACTTGCCAATCGGTCTACACCCCCGCAGGCATGTAGGAAGATCTTCTTAAAAGGGGCAAAATTATCTATTCTTTGAATGTGTTTATTGCTGCATTAAAGAAACCATTTATCCATTAGGATACATGCAAAAATAAATTATGGATTGGTAAACATTAAGGAAATAGAAAGAACAAAGTGTATAGGAGTATACCGAGGATTTTAGGAAGGGGGATTTGATATTAGACATTCATTTCTACACACACGAATATTTTTTAAAGTATGTAGGTGGATTAAACGATTATTTGAAGCACAAAATAATCATGTTTAATATGACTAATATTGATGAATTTAGTGTAAAACTGACTCACATTGAGTCGGGTAAAAGGAATGACCATGACAGTTTCTCAACAGAATCCATTCAACCAAAAGAGGGAAAGAACAAAGGGAAGGAGAAACTCAAACGAACTGCTATAGTGAAGAAGGATGATGAGAGTCCATCTTGTTCTCATTGTCAGAAGAAAGGACATGATGAGGATCATTGTTGGAAATTGCATCCACAATTGAAGCCAAATTGGACTCGACATCAAAAAGGTAAAAAGAAGACCACAACCATAGTTTAGGATCTTGGATCAGATTCTGATGATGAAACTAAGGTTACAACTATGGGAATCAAAGGTCTGTTTTCTAATGCTAGTTCTATTTCATGTGCTTGTTCTTCAAAGGCTAATCTAATCCAGAATGAAAGGAAAATGAATGAATTGTTTCATATTCGAGTCATCTCAAAACACAGTAAGATAGACACACTTGTTGATAACGGATCACATGTAAATATTATTTCATAGAAAGTTGTTAAGAATTTGGGGTTGGAAACTAAGCCTCATCCAAGATCGTATCCTTTGGGTTAGGTTTCTGAGAATGCTAAGTTACAGGTAACTAAGAAATGTAAACAAATATTTTCAATCACATCTAGTTTTGTTAATGAGGTAGCATTATATGTGGTTCCACTTGACATTTGCGAGATTGTTTTGGGAAGTCTATACTTATATGACATGAAATCCATTTTTTATAGGGGACAAAACTAGTATCATATTTTCAAAGATGGGATTGAGTTCATTGTGACATCTCATCAGATGAAGCCTAATTTGTCTATGATCACTATGGGACAAAAGAAAACACTATTTAATGCAAACAAGATCTTGTCACTCATGTCTGTAAAAGATAAGGATGAATGTGATCCTAGAAATGAAGTAGTTAAGTTTGATTCTAACTATACTAAGTTGTTTTAGGATTCACAAGAAGTATAGAATAAGGTGTCGTTGCATGACAGTATCTAGGATCCAGCCTTACAGTCTATGGTTGAAAGTAAAATAGATCCTTTTGTTAATGTTTCTCCAGTTAGGAAGGACAATTATGTTGTTGATTCATTGTCTTTCACATTTTTATATGCAATTTTGTTGCTCAATTTTCTAATAGTCAATGGAGTATGGCTAGAATTTGAAACAATAAATATTGATGTTTGGGAAATGGAAGGAATAATTAATTTGATCAACAATGCTATTTCAGTTTTCATCTTTGTTTTGATGAGTCATATGATCATTGTCCAAGCATGATGGATGGATGATACTAGAAAAGTGAGGCGACAATAGCGTCACTTCATTTATGTATGAACTAGACTTTTGGTGGTCCAAAAGCTTCTCAGTGGGGAGGAATGATCCAGGTGGATCTAGTGACCAAAAAATTATTGTTCTCAAATGATGATAAAAAATTCTCCATGTTGAATATCTTGACGAGATATTTCCAATGCAACTTGAATAGTTTCAAATGGATGTCATATGAGGAAGTTGTTGTGTTATAAAGTTTTGACCAAACAAGAAAAAATTATGTCAGGGATGACACATGACATCACTAGAGATAGAAATGTGGTAGTACGGAAAATGACACATGAAAGTACTAACAATGATACATGCCTTTGTGGACAATGACATGTGGCATTACGGATGAGACATGTGGCAGTACAGATGAGACACATGGCAGTACGTACATGATGAATGGACCATACGAATGCTAATGTGGCATGATGATTGGACAGTATGAGTGCTAACATGGCATGATGACTGGACCATACAGATGCCGACATGGCATGATGACTAGACCATATGGATGCTGACGTGGCCTGCTAACTAGATTGCATGAATACTAATGTGGCATGTTGACTGGGATATATGGATGATGATGTGGTAGGCTGATTGGGCGTACAGAGGCTAATGTGGAAATTCGATGCGACATTGAGGTAGTGTTGACATGGTGGGTTGAATATGCAGGGTATGGGCCACCATGTGGGCTAGTCGAAAGTTTATTCTCAGAAGCCCTAATTCTCCCAAAAGGTTCTTATCAAATCCGAAATAGTTGGTGAGTGGATCGAATCCCCGACCTCACTGACAACAACCAATGACTTTACCAATGTACCATCGACGAATCGTGTTATGGTTAACCATGAATATATTATTTAAAGTTGTGTTGATGTAAAATCATAACAAAGGGGGAGGTCCATGGGCTTCGCCTAGCGACCTGTTGGCAACCCAACATTTTTTTTTTTAACTTTTTATATCAATTAAATGATCTATATAGCTACCTAACTGGGGTCATCTATTTTTGTTACTCTTCATGAGCAATTTTTGAAATGACAGTTGTAAGTTGTCTCTTTTCCCTATTGTTTTTTCATGCTTCGTTCATGACTGAAAGCATGAAAACTTGCGATTGTGTTACCATTCTGTTTGAAAATCTATTAAAGGCAAATTGTTTCTACAGTTTATTAATGAAACCTTGTTCCTTGCCATGAAGAACTATTCACTTTGTTTACATTCCTTGAATACCAAACATGCTTGGGGATTGTAAGTTATGTCAACAAAGGATCTTTTGATTTGAGCATTGGCATGGTTTTTTGTTTTTGTTTGATTCTTGGTTATATGTTTCTCATTACTAGTTTTTTTATTTTTATTTTCGATTTTCAACCTCCCGAACCATATGATCCAACCCACTATGTCTCACACTCATTTCCTTTTTAATGCTATGGTACTGGCTTGTACTTTATGAAAGGTGGCGATACAATTTGCAGTCAACCATCATTTCCAAGGCTGGTCTTGGGCTTTGCAAACTCTCTTCACATGCATTTCAATTAACACCCATCTTATCGTTATGAGTTTTCTGCTCATATGCTGCTCACTGTTGGTGTTTCTCAGGCTCGCGGTATGGCTCTGTCTCACAAACCCTCCCTGCATGCTATGTTTGATTGATTACCCTTTCATCTAGTATGGCTCCTTTTGTTAGAGTCAAACCTAATGGAATTCAAACTCTGCTCTTATATGACGATGCCAGAGAAGATCTGGAGAGTAATGGTTGTCTCATTTTCCTTATAAAATTTCAGGGTTTCAATTTACAAACTGCCCAGGAATTCGCTTTCTCCTTCGATGGGTGCAGAGCTAAGGTGGGTGATGTCCAACTTGAGGTTACAGAGGATTTCCTAAGTCAAGCTACATGACTCCTTGCAAGTGGTCAAAGGTGGTTCAAAAATGAAAAAGTGGAAGAAGTTCCTTGGAGTCTTCTATTTACATCTCGGAAGATAAAAGGATGTGACAAAGGTATGCCCATCTCTTTACTGAAAGTTCGCTGGCATGGTCTGCTTGCTGTGTTGAAACAGTTTGTCACTTGTGAAGGACGTTTCGGTCTGGTGTTTCTTTATCATTTGCGTTTGCTTATGATTTTTATGGGGTTTCCTCTGAACATGTCGTATTATTTATTGAGGAGCCTTTATAAAATGGGCAAAAGTCATAGAAAACAATGATCAGACTCGAGCCTCTTCCATCAAGGCTTAGTAAAAATCTTGCTTGTGCATCAATTAGAGTTGCAGAATGACAGTTGGGATTCATTCATAACCAGAAACGGTTATGGTAACCTTGATATGGAGGAGGTCGACAAAGTCGTGGTTGAAGAAACCCTTGTCTACCCTACAATGCCCCTCTCACCTACCCAGGCCTGTGTCTCAGCCTCCTACAAAAAACCCTTACTCGATCCAAAGGTTATTGAGTAGACCCATGAGCAAGCTACACATCTTAATGAATCTGTTAAAAATTTAAAGAAATCTACAGGCAAGATATCTAAAAGCAATGATGATATAAATTTTAAGAACAAGAAATCCGAGAGGCTGATTTTGAGGAGGCTTCGTAACAAGTCGAATCCTCATGCGAGCTCGATCAACATGATCGAGGTCCATGAGAGTTCGGACTCCAAAATCGATAGGTTCCTCGCTGAAGAAGATCCCCTTTTATTCGAGCCACACATCGATCAGCCCTACAACTTTGTGGACAATTTACCTCCCTGTCTCAAACATAATGCAGAGTTTTCTGGTATTAAATTGGGTAATGAATCTATTGTCCGTGTGGAAGATGCTTCGGTTCACAATCATGTTTGTTCCCAAGAGATCGTCGCTCAGTCGAAGTGTGAAGTTTATCATTTATGGATCGATAAATACTACACTGATGTACCCATCCTACAGTCACAGGTTAAGGCTCTCACTAATCATATTGATGCCTTAACTAATAAAAACCATATGCTCAAGTCTCTCCTTCAAGGAAAAGAGAAACGTATAAAGACTACAGGAAATGTAAATTTTAAGAATGTTGAGGCTGCAATAGCCATAGTAAATTCCAAGATTGTCTAATATGATTTGATCTTACAGTTGGAGGTATGATCCTTTTATCTTAAAATAGGATTATTTGTTGAAACTAGATTGCTTTGTTATTTCAATAAATTGGATTTCATTTACTAAAATAACTAGCTACAGAATCACAAGATTCTGTAGCCAGTTATGTTAATTCGAAATTTGCAAATTAATGATTGAATATGTATCTAAATCTTTCTGTTTTTCCTTTTACTTTCAGGATATTCAGGAGTTCATGGTTACCAATTGATCTGAGGCATCTTTGAGACTTCCCAGTCATGTCTTTGATACATTTTGTATGAACAGAAATAAACTTTTGTTATCTTTAGAGGATTTAGTAGGATCTGGGTGGTTGTATCCCCCTTTTATTTTTGTAATCAATATCTGATCTCAGAAGAGGAAACAGTTACCTTTCTGAAGGCTTTATAAACCCATTATTTTTTGTAATCTGGAAATCTTGGCTTGGGGCTAGTTGTGAACAACTTATACTCGAATTTGGACATTAAAAATATTTACATTTATGCTTTAGTCATATGTAAATGTTGTTGTTGTCTCTAATTTGTTTATCTTGATAATTTGATGACTTTTGATAGCTTTCATCTTCGCAGATTATTATGTCGTCAAGATAGTTATTCCTTCACAGTTCATGATTTTATGCTTCAGTTGTATAAAAATAGTGAATGATCATTCAATTCATATTATAAGGTTTACCTTAAACATGTTGATTGATTAAATGCAAGTAATAACGCATAGATAAATCTGATAGTTACAACTTGCATTTAATCAATCA
>JASDQU010712217.1:0-24381 GCA_032191745.1 Picea mariana | reverse complement strand
GTTATATTGAAAAATAATTTTTTCTATTTGTTATGTTCACCATTAAAATTTATACATATTTTTTAAGTCAACATAAAACTAATATGAAAGTCAATGTTAACTCATTGCTATATACTATCTCCGTGCCTACGGCAATATAATAAGATTTAAGTAAAATTGATAGAAAATATGATTTTTGGTTACATTTTGAATGGAATTCACATGTACAATTTAAATTATAAAAATCACCAATTCCAATTTTAATTATAATAAGATTTAAGTAAATTTGGTAAAAAATATGATTCTTAGTTACATTTTGAGTAGTTGAATATGCAAAAATATAAAATATATTTTTGAAATCTGTAAAATATAATAAAATATTGTAATTAATTAATAAAATCTGTAAACAATTTGTTGAGTTAGTGAAAGTAGACAGTTGATAGAGATAGAATAATGATTATTTAATATTCCAACATATAATATCGGTTGTTTCATAACAGAAAATTATAAAATATGACAGTGTGTTTGCTTTGTAATATGTTGTATAGCATTAATTTGCTTGATCACATCCTATAAAATATGAATAGGTGTGTGTGCTTTGCAATATGTTGTGAGTTAATTTGTTTTTTGGTCATATCTTGATAATAAGTTATTTGTAAAAATATGAAATATATTTTTGTAATTTGTGAAGTTAAAGTAGATAGTTAAAATGATTTCTATTAAGATTTAAGTTTTATTTAGTGATATATTTGTTTATATATATATATATTATAGGTAATAATTGTTGAAAGTTATAAATAATTTTAAAAAATAAATAACTTTTTTTTATTAACTTAAGTAATAATTGTTTAAAGTTATAAATAATTTTGAAAAAATAAATAACTTTTTTTCAATTGTCTTAATTCTTTTATGTAAACTATTAAATTTATGAAAAGATGTGAGAAATAGTTCCATTAATAAATAATTATTAGAAAAATAATTAAATAGATAATTGAAGATAAATTTAATATTAAAAAGGATAAAATAGGAAATAGGAAAAATAAATTTATATAAAATATAATTATAAATAAATGAATAAAATTATGTATATATAAATTCAAATGTAGAAGGGGTAGGGTATGTATATCTTCTTAGGTTTTAATAGTCAAATAGTTGCATGGAAGGGTCTTTTGTCCCACAAACAAGAGATCACATATACCAATTTGATGTACCTTAAAATTATATTATTATTATTATAAAAAATATTAAAACAAAATATTAATAAAAGGAGTGAGAAATGAACATTAAAATAATAAATAATTATTAAAAAAATAATTGAATAAATAATTAATAATTATTTATTATTTTAATACTCATTTTCCACTTTTTCTTATTAATATTTTGTTTTAATATTCTTAATAATAATAATAATAAATTAATTGAAAATAAAGATAATATTAAAAAACAAGTGTTGCATGGTAGTGTAGTCCCTGCCGGGTTGAATTGGGAATAAATGTATAGGGATGGGGAAAGAGTAGTGGAGGCAGATGGAAACTGCAGCGGAGATGTGGCAAGCAGCATGAAGCACAGGTGGTATCCCTACAGTAAATGACACGTGGCCTCTAGAGTCCCATTTATTTTTTGAAACTATATAATTCATTTTGCTATGTTCAAAATTTTTGTTCTTTCCAGTAGTGTGACTTGTTATGTTCGAAACTTTCGTTCCTACCTTGCATGTTTTATCTCTTCAATGTTTTATTTGTTCAATGTATACTTTCAATTGATTAGAGTTAAGTACAATTTCCACAGACCATATGGCATGTATGTCTCTATATGTGCATGGACAAAAAAAGTTATATGCATAGTAGGAGAAAAAGATATGCATGAGAAAAAGATAATTCAAATTAAATAAACACAATTTCTTGACATTCAGTATAGTGGAAGATAATAATTTACGAGCACATAAATACAAAAGGAGATAAAAATTAGTTTTATTTGAAATATATCAAAAATTAATATTGTATGTTACATATTTTTGGAAATTTAAATGTGTTTGACATATAGACTAGGATTGGGGCTCCCGCAGACCATAAGAGAAATATGTACAAGAAATAGGACTGTGGAAAGAAGAAGTGGGCGACGGTAGAGTGTAATATCTTAAAAGAAGAAATTGGAAGGTATCAGTCTTTGGCTAGACATTTATATTTAAAAAGGTGGAATAACAGGATTGATAAACAAAGCAAGATGTGATCAGTATAGATTTACAATGATGGCACATATCACCCCTTTTACTATTTGCTTGTTGATACATTTTTATTGTTGTCGTCGACGGCTACTGGAATCGTGCCAACTGTCTGTTGCCTTTCGTCAACGACCTACTTCAATTCCCTTTCAACCCATTCTTCAATGTAGCTTCTCAAAAGGGTGACGTTGATCTCATTCCGAATTTTTATGTTGAAAAGTTCATTTTCTAATTCCCTTAGATCGATAGAAAGATTACACAGAGCCTGATCAATTTCTTCATTATGTACCGAATAGTCGACTAGCCAGTTGTCCACGTCATCTTCACCATATTCAAGGATGTTGTAAAACTTTTCTAAAGACAACGCCTTAAAATATCAACTTGTTTATCGAAGGCTTACTTAGTTAAGGGCAAGGAGTTGACGATTAACTTTGGGTCTTGGACTTCGTCGGTCCTTCCAGCTAAGTCTATTTTGGTCAGCTTTGTGAATAATTTTTCTTTCTTTGATATGGCTTGTTCACATGATTGGACAATGAGATGCAGGTTCTTCACTTTCTCTTTCCAGCATGCATTTAATTGAGTGATCCGGTTTTTGGAGGGGAGATCTTGTTGTCTTCTTCTCATTTCTGTCATGTTGTTGACATGGGTGCCAAAAGGAAGGATGGTGTCTAAATAGAAACATTCTTCATTTTTTAAATCCACCTGCAAATGTTCAAACAAAGTATGTTCCCTCGTTCCAAGGGAAGCCATACTTTGTGATGTTTCTCACGCCTCAGTAATCAGTTCCATTCTTTTCTTGATATTATTCTCCACATATCCTCTACACAATGTGAGGAGGTTGGAGGATCCTTTTAACTGGGTTGCAAGGGTGGCAGACATGGCTATTGCTAAAGGACTGGCAAGCAATGGCATAGGAGTCAAAGCTTCCTCCAATTCCTCGACTCGGTCCTTCAATCTGGCATTCTCGGCCTTAATGCCTCCAATGGATTCATCAAGAGCATCTCTGGTTGCTCTGTGAAGTCGAGAGATTTGTTACGACCACATGTTCGCAAGGTTAACCTTTGAACGATATTTTCCTTTCTTATTTTTTACATCTCTCTTTCCAATAATTAATTTTTTAGACTCGTTATAAAAAACAACGCTCTAGAACATGAAGGATTCATCTTCGTAAAAAAATTTGGTATCAGCTATGTCCATTGGATGACTATGTTGGATTGCATCTTCGGGTTGGTCAAGGTTGCGGAATACGCTATCCAGATCAATCTCAAGTTCCATGTTCTCACTCTCAATTTCGAGCTCTTCCGCCTGCCCTACAATTTTTTTTCTCTTCTTCTCCACGAGAAGCTTGTGAGAACTATCAATTTTAGGGTGAGGAGGGTTGTTATCTTTTTCTCCATTTGAAGAATTTTGGGTTGCTTTCTTGTTGTGGTGGGCCATTGGAGTGATGCTCCGAGATGTCGTACTTTTGGGAGTGTTATCCGCCGATTGAACACTCTTCTCATCGAGGTCTTTTCCCTATTGCTTGTACAATTCATTGGTGCTTTGCGGTGTGTCTAGGTCGTCGACATCAGAAGCAGGAGCATTGTCTCCAGTGTCTTTGTTTTCACTCAGGTGTTTCTGGAAAAAATAATTGTCGAGGCCAAGTGTAAGTAAATGTTCTAAAAAAAATTTATTAGGGTCGAATCCTCTTAGGCTTTCAACATACCTTAGGTTCAAGTTGTTGAAATGGGTTGTGAATTCATCAATTTTGTTGATGTTCCTCAACACGAAATCCCTGACTTTCCAAGGCAGAGGAATGAACTGTTTTTTTCTCTTCTGATGGAATAGATGCAACCGGTAGTTGTATTGCCTTGATATTTCTATAACAAACAGTATGTTTGTAATGTGACATGGAAGGAGAGCAGGTTTTTTCTTGGAGCCAAAAATCCTTATCACACTGTAATTATCCATTTGTTCAAGTGCCCCCTTCCTGTCCAAAAACTTGGTTTCCTGGTCAGATATGCAGGGAGCATATTCTCCTAACAATAAAACTTTGAAACCAGAGACAAAGTCATTAAAAACCTCATAAAAACAGTGGGAGACCTTGTGCTTCCACAAGGCCTAGTACTAGAAGGTTACTAGGTCGAATTCCCAGTTTACCTTTTTTGACAGAGATAGTTTTGGAAATTGACAGCAATGCGCTATCGCAAAAACCAAGTAGGATGACATATAAAATTTCTTCTCATTTTTGAAGCTTGACAATTGGGAATAGATTTCATGGGAAATTAGCTTCCCCCAATAAAAAATGGCTTCTTCCTTGATTGTGAAATAAAAAATATAAAGAACCATGCGGGAAATAGTTGTTGTGGATTCTTGTCCTGTTATTCTTGCAAACAACCAGGCAATTTCATGAAATGGATTTCTAAATGAACTAACCTGCAAGTTTGTGATATCTTCAGGAACTTCCACCGGGTCTTCCAGGAACTCGGGCAAAAGGTCCAACCCATTATTATGATTTCTTAGGAACTTATTGGAGTCTTCTCCTCTGAACGTCAATGTTGGCTCCGACAATCTTAACATCTAGCGGAAGACCTGAGGTGACAAAGAAACAAAAGAGTGGTCCTGCATTGGAATAATTATTTGGCCTAAAATATATTTATTGGCGCACCAAGAGACCATCTTTTTATAGTCAAAAACTTCAGTGATAGCCTGCACGAGCAATCCCAGAGGTCCAAATTATTTTGTTCTGGGTGGAAGGGGATGAGTAGTAATAATATGCCTTGGACCACTGGAAGTTCTAGTCCTCGCGCCCAAAGATGTTCATTGTATCTCCACAGAACTGTTGTCGAGCTGGTTCCATAAGGTTATGAGAATCTCTCTTTTCTCCAGACGATGCTTGAAATGAACAGTTGGAGAGGATAATATAACCCTCCGCAAATGTTGGTTCAATGTGTGTGAATGGAAAATCTCCTCGAGCCTTTTTCTCACTAATGACAATCTCTATGGGTGTTGCATGATGAGTTGTTAGCAGTAAAGCTTACTTATTTCATACTTAGAAGTGCGAAGGTGGTGAGTACGACGAAGAGAAATTAAGGATTGGAGATTTTGTGAACGCGTCAACCCGACGACGTGTGAACGACATTCCATGTGTTTGAAATTAACACTCGGAAGGGATAATATAACC
Organism: Picea mariana; assembly: GCA_032191745.1. Taxonomy (NCBI): domain Eukaryota; kingdom Viridiplantae; phylum Streptophyta; class Pinopsida; order Pinales; family Pinaceae; genus Picea; species Picea mariana. The sequence goes on along the minus strand of JASDQU010712217.1, from coordinate 19,018 downwards.
CTTCGCAAATCTTGGTTTAATGCGTATTAATGGGAGATCTCCTCGAGCCTTTCGCTCATCAATGACAATATATACAGTTCCTGCATGATGATTTGTTAGCATTAAAGCTTACTAATTGCATGTTTAGAAATAAGACCTTATATATATGTGTGTGTGTGTGTGTGTGTTTTTATAAACAAATTTTTATTATAGACAAGTGCGAAGGTGACAGAGACAGGAAATAGCAAGTAAGGAATGATCAAGTATGAAAAGTGGTCGGACAGGCTTCAAAATAGGATTACAGGGGATACTCAGGAGAGGTGAGTGTCCGACGGTCAAATTGTATGTCTCGAAATTTTTTACTGCAAAACGCGTAAAACAAAAGAGGGCATGATGGGGCAGTTCAGTGGTCGGTTTGTATATTTGTTGAATTTTGAGAAAGTGGCTAAGTATGGAATAGGGAAACGGTCGGTCAGACTCGTTTTCGGAATTAAGGATTGAAGATTTCGTGAACGGGCCAACTCGACGACGCGCGAACGACATTCCATGGTGTTTGAAATTAACACTCGGAAGGGATAATATAACCCTCCAGAAATCTTGGTTTAATGCATATTAATGGGAGATCTCCTCAAATCTTGGTTTAGCATTAAAGCTTGTTAATTGCATACTTAGAAATAAGACCTTATATATATAATTATGTTTTTATAAACAATGATTTTTATTATAAATAAGACTATTTTATATATACATAAGAATGAAAAGCGATCGAACGGGCTTGAAAGTAGGGTTGAAAGGGATACGGAGGAGAGTTGAGTGTCTGACGGTCAAATTATATGTCTTTATAATATATATGTGTGTGTGTGTATGTGTGTGTGTGTGTGTGTGTGTGTGTGTGTGTGTGTGTGTGTGTGTGTGTGTGTGTGTGTTTATAAACAATTTTTTATTATAAACAAGTGCGAAGGTGACGGGGATGGGGAAGAGCAAGTAAGGAATGGCCAAGTATGAAAAGCAGTCGGACGGGTTTCAAAATAGGGATATAAAGGATTCTCAGGAGAGGTGAGGGCCCAACAATCAAATTATATGTCTCGGAAATTTTGACTGCAAAAGGCGTAAAAGGGAAGAGTGCATGATGGGGCAGTCCAGTGGTCGGTTTGTATATTTGCAAAATTTCGGGTCTTGTTTGCAGGTCGCGGAACAATGGAAGGGAAATATTGAGTTCGCATGTCCGGTAACCCGCAATAAAAAAAGTGGCTAAGTATGGAATATGGAAACGGTCGGTCGGACTCGTTTTTGCTAATATATTGAAATTTGTAATAGATATCACATTACTTGGCAAGATATTTTCTACATGTATATTGCGGAATTATGGGTGTTGTTTGCAAGTCACGGAACAATGCAAGGGAAATCTTGAACCCGCCTATCCAGGAACCCGCAAGCGAAAAATTCAGTAAGTATGGAATAGGGAAATGGTCAGTGGAATTCGTTTTCGCTAATATATTGATATTTGTAATAGATATCCCACTACCTGGCAGGATATTTTCTGCATGTTTCTGGACAAGTTGTGTAGGGACAATTATTATGACAGTCTCCTCAAGGCATGGTGGGCTGCCAGCATTAAACCTCAGTTATTGCATACTTGGAAAGAAGTGTGAAGGTGGCGGGCACAAGAAACAACAATTAGGAATTGGATATTTTGTGAACCCGCCAGCCCGACGATCCACGAAAGAGATTCGAATAAATGGCGAAGTATGGAAAGCGGACGAACGAGATTCAAAATGGGGTGAAAATAGTTGCACAGGAGACATGAAGACTTGACGCTCAAATTGTAGGTCTCGGAACTTTTGAGTGCAAACTGTGTAACACGGAAGAGGGTATGTTGTGAGAGTCTGGTTGTAAATTTGTATATCACAGAAGTCATGGTGTTGTTTGCAGGTAACGAACCAAAGGAAGTGTAATCTAGAGCCCGGCTACCCGGGAATCCGCAGTCAGCGAAGTGGCTAGGTATGGAACAGGGAAGCGGTCAGTCGGAGTCGCGATATAAAATCACAAGTGCAAATGTGAACCCGTGAGTCCGCCAACCTGCGCATTTAGACATTTTTGGAAAAACGACTAAGTAACCAGAAATAGAAAGTAGAGGGGAAAAATAAACGAGAATTTGGTAAGTATAGAAGAGGGAAAAGAAGGGCCAATATATTCAAATCAGTAATAAATATTCCATTTCCTCGAAAGATCTTTTCTACATGTTTCTGGAGAAGTTGTATACTTATTGCATATACTTGGAAATAATTCTAAAGGTGGTGGGCACATGAAATAACGATTAGAAATTGGAAATTTCCTGAACTCGCCAACTCGACGATCTGCGAAAGAGATTCCAAGAAATGGCTAAGTGTGGAAAGCGGTTGAATGGGCTTCAAAATAGGGTGACAAGGGTTACCGAGGAGACGTGAGGCCTAGACGGTCAAATTGTATGTATCGGAACATTTTAGTGCAAAATGTGTAACACGGAAGAGGGGATGATGTGGGAGTCCGGAAGCAAATTTTCATATCGCAGAAGTCGGAGTGTTGTTTGTAGGTCACGGAACAATGGAAGTGAAATTTAGAGACCGCCTGGGTAGGAAACCGCGATCAAAAAATTGGCTAGGTATGGAAAGAGGAAGCGCTCGGTCGGAATCGCGATATAAAAGCATGAATAAAAATGTGAACCCGTGAATTTTCCAACCCACGTAGCAAGACATTTTCGGAAAAAACAACTAAGTAACGAGAAAGAGAAACTACAAGGGAAAAAGAAAGGGGAATTTGGTTAAGTATAGAAGAGGGACATGAAGAGGATAAAAGAGTAGGAAAACAGAAAAATGGAGGGCAAATTTCGTAAGCGGCAATTGGTCTCAAACAAGCCCCATTGTTGCAAAACCATCATTTTCTAGTCCAATATTTTATCCACTTACTCGTTTTCTATTGTTCTTGTACCATTAAAAAGGGTGTGAACATATTTTTCATAGACACAGCCATAGGATCTGCAACATGCAAGAGCCATCGAGATGCTCTTCAACATGCATACAAAACTCATTACCATGCTTTTTTTTTAAGAAATCCTTGCAGTCTTCTCCTCGGAAGGTCAATGTTCGTTGTCACAATCTCAATATCTTGCGGAATACCTAAGGTGACAAAGAAAAAAGAGAGTGGTTCCATAGTGGAATAAATCCTTGGCTTGAAGCAGGTGAACAACACTCCCACTCCTGACGCTGGCATCGCTCCAACGTTGCACCCCAGCAAGAAAGCAACCCAGAATTTTTCAAATGCAGGAGGACATAAGAATCCATCCTGATGGTAAAATTGATAGTTCTCATAAGCTTCCAGTGAGGAAGAAGACAAAAAATGTTGCAGGGCAAGCGAAAGAGCTCGAAACTGAAAGCTAGGACACACCAAGAGACCACTTCCTCAAAGTCGAAGACTTTAGGGACACAGGCTGCACGAGCAATTCTAGAGGTCCAAATTAGTCCATTCTGGATGGAAGGAGATGAGTAGTAGGAATATGCCTTGCACCAATGGGTGTTCTGGTCCTCATACCCTAAGATGTTAATTGTATATCCATAGAACAAGAGAGTGGTCTCGCAATTGAATAATTTTTTGGCTTGAAATATATCTCTGGGAGCATCAAGAGACCATTTCCTTATAGTGAAAGACTTCCGCCCCAAAACAAAGTAATTTGGACCTCTGGAATTCCTACTCTCGAGCTGTAAAGCGGTTATTGTGTTCAGTGTTGGTTTATTTTCTTAAACCCCTTCTTTTGGTCTTGTCAGGGCTGCCATCGTTGAGTCGGGAAGTGCCCCCTGTTATGGTTGATTTCAATTTGGGTGTAGGAGTGGGAACAACGTCTGCATTTCCATCATTCATTGCCGCATCATCGTCCATCAGATCATATTCTCTTGGCTCGATATAGACTGCATAAACCTTTGCACTAGCCATCAATGCAGGAAAACACGTTGTTCGAGCATGCGGGGTTGTCTTGGAATTCTTTGGCTTGAAATATATCTCTCGGTGCATCAAGGGACCATCTCCTTTTTTTCTCCTGGGTGGAGGGAGATGAGTAGTACGAATATGCCCTGGAGTACTGGAACCTCTGGTCATCATGCCCGAAGGTGTTTACTGTACCTGGACATAACTATTGTCGAACTACTGCCATAAGTTAACGAGAATTTTCGTTTGCTCTAGATGATGTTTGAAATCAAAATTCGGAAGGGATAATATAACCCTCTGCAAATCTTGGTTTAATGTGTATCAATGGAAGATCTCCTTGAGCCTTTCGCTAATCAATGACAATCTCCACGGTTCGTGTGTAATGAGTTGTTACCATTAAAGCTTACTAATTGCATATTTAGAAAAAAGTGTGAAGGTGGTAGTGACAATGAAGAGCGATCAAGGATTAGAGATTTTGTAAAGGCACCAACCGGACAACACATGAAAGAGATTGCATGATGCTTGAAATGAATACTTGGAAAGGATAACAAAACTCTCCACAAATCTTGGTTTAATTCGTATTAATGACAAATCTTCTCCAACCTTTCGGACATTAATGACAATCTTAATGGTTCCTGCACGATGAACTATTAACATTAAATCTTAACAATTGCATATCTAGAAATAAGTGAAAAGGTGGCAGGGATGGCAAAGAGCAATTAAGCATTGCACATTTCATCCACCTGCCAACCCACGAAAGAGATTCCATGAAATGGCCAAGTATGGAAAGCGGTCGAACGGGCTTCAAAATAGGGTCACAAGCTATACTCATGAGACGTGAGGGGTTGATGGTCAAATTGTATGTCTCTAAACTTTTAATTGCAGAATGTGTAACACGGAACAACGCACAATGACGGATTTCGACGGCCTATTTGTATATCACGAAATTTCAAGTGTTGTTTGTAGGTAGTAGAACAATCGAAGCACAATGTTGAGCAAGCCTGACCAGGAACTAGCGAGGGTAATAGTGTCCAAGTATGAAATGGGTAAGCGGTTGGTTGGACTCGTTATATAAATGCATGAGACATACTCGGAATAAGGAATATTGACGGGCTTGAAAACAGGGCCACAAGTTCTACTCAGGGGACATGAGGGCCCGATGGTCAAATTGTATGTATCCCAACTTTTGATTCCAAAATGTGTAACACAAAACAGGGGATAATGACAGACTTTGACAATTAATTTGTATATTGCGGAACTTCGGGTGCTATATATAAAAGCATGAGACATTCGGAAAAACAACACATTCAGAAAAATGACTAAGTGACCAGAAAGGGAAAGTAAATGAGAAAAAAAGAAAGGGGAATTCGGTTTCCAATTTGTAGATCGGGGAAGTCTGGGTGTTGTTTGCAAGCGACAGAACAATGGAAATTCAATGTTGAACCCGCCTATCCGAGAATCCGCGATCCAAAAATTTTGTTGAATATGAAACGAGGAAGCGGTCGGTCGGACTCGTGATATAAAAGTTTCAATGGAAATCTGAAGATGTGAATCCACCAACCCCCGCACCTAGAAATTTTCCGAAAAACGATTAAGTAACCAGGAAGGGAAAGCAGAGGGAAAAAAAAAAGGAGATGGAAATTTTCAGAAGCGGGAATTGGTGTAAGAAAGCCCCATTGATGGTCTTAACAATAACTATGAAGTGCATTAAACAGGTGAACATGCTCTTCAATCAAGGAATAGATAAAGCGAGGCATGCTTAGTTTCCAGGATGTGTTTGTATAAGAGAAGCATTGAAAAGCCACAAGAAAATCAATTTTGGGATGTTTAAGTAAAATTATTGTACTGTCAACTTCACCGTAAGTATAACAACGACGAATTTGAATTTTAATGTCCTATGGTTGATATGATAGTTCCATTGGACTTCACATAGTATATATCCTTTTATTTCAAAATATTCTTGGAGATGAATTTCTCTAAGTTCATCTATCAAGGAAAAGTGTTGAAATGAGCCACATACTACATTTGTGTCAGAGAGCTTATATTAAAAGGAAAAGCAGGTCATGTATATTCTTTAAGATCATAGAAAAAAGGCCAAGATCCTGAATGTATCATTAATTTTCCAGAACGAAGTATACAACCAAGAGCCAAGTAAACACCAAATGTATTGAAAGTCGAGGCACAAGGCAACACATGAACATAGAAGGCACCAAGTGAGATCCCACAAGGGTCCATAAAGCAGTACGCATCGACCTATGCATCAAACAATTTGATATATAAAAAAAAACACACATGGCATTGGTTTTCTCTTACATTTGGTATATGTTCCCATGAAAAAATAATTGGGGCCATGAGATATGAACAAAAGTCTTCCAAACACAAGACAACACAAAACCAACGGAGCTTCACCATTGTATCCAAGCTATAACCAAACCCCCAAATGGGGAACAAGAAACTTGCTGATTACTATTTTACCATGAAGCAAGATCACTATGGACATTTTCTTCTGATAGTGCCATGTTCTATCACTACTAGTTTTAACAATGCCAAATTTCCAATATTATTGGAAATACTTGATGGTTCTGCCCAGAGGAGCAAGCCATTTCGACGGTTCAAAGGATGGGCTTGAGTTATTCACAGTTGGATACTTTTTATGGGGTTTGTCCTCATGCTTCCCATTTCTGGACTGAACAATCTTATGCGCTTGTACATTAGCAATAAATGCACCTGCCTATATGAATTCCAATGCCTGAACTCCCCAATCTCTATAGTGAGTTCTAAAGATCTCAAGCTCATGCTTCAATCCATTCTGAGCCCTTTTTTACAATTAGGGCATCGAGAAAATGCATATATCATACCATAAATGTATAGTTGGAGATCATCTTCTTTTTTATGTGGGTACCCAAAAAATGTAGAAATCCTGCCATGGCTATATAGTTGGAAAACATTTTTCCAATTTGGGCACCCCAAAAGTTGCAGACTCCTCCAACAAATCCACAACCAACCACCATTTTTTTTCATTTGGACACCCCAACAAATATGCAACATTCTTACTGGGAGATGCAAAAAAACATCAAAATAACAACAACGATTTGATTTGTAGTTAGATTCTCCTTGTTTTTTCAAGTGCACGAAAAGAGAGAAAATCTTTGGAAATAAAATTTTATAGCCATAGATGTAAACTCCGAAGAACTCGAGTCTGACCAACATTCATTTGGGTATTAAAGAAAAATTACAGACACACATGAGATTTTTTGTTTCCTGCCAAAGCTTGATTTTTTTTTTTTTACCAGTCGATATGCAATATTGCATTGTCCTCATTTAAGGTAAATTTGCTATGTATCTGAAAGTCACGCAACATGTAGACATTGTTTGCCTTTTTCTATAGGTATACTTCATATGGCAATTCTGCTAAACTAGGAAGCACATCTTGTAACAGAGGCTGTCTAATTGTACAATGTACAATTGTGTTGCCCACAGTTCAGATGGCAACATTGAGGCAATGTTTATATATGTAAGGGCGTTTTTTACTGCATCGCAGACAGTCAATTGTATCATCATTTATGAAACCAGAAGCAGAAGCAGGAGAGTTGCATTTGGCACATATAGGCTCGAAGGGGGTCGAGTATGCATCCGCTGCAACCAAAACACCCTCAACCTGGGCACGTGAGCATAGTAGTTAATATATTGAACAATATAATATACAACTGCAGAACAAAAAAAAAAAAANAATTGGTGAAGGCATTTTGTATAATCAAAGTGAGGATGAAATTGTAGATGTATATGCACAACAGTTGTAGAGCTAGTCAGTTTCTTGAGATCCTGTACTATGTCTGCTCACAAGTATGTTACAAATGTTGCTTGCATTGTGCGAAAGATCCTTTCTTTAACATCTCTTTTCTTTGTTATATTTTTGAAGAGCATAAGTGGAAATTTCCCTTTATGCAATTGTTGTTCCATTGAGGAAAACAAATTTGAATAGGTGTCGAACAATTGCAGGAGCAACATGGAACAATGCAATAGTTTTCTAACATAATTGAGATACATAGACATGTGAAAGTAAAGGACAAAACTGGATATGGAGAACTGTACCATTGCCTTGTCATTGTCTGACTCTCCATATTTTATATGGAGAATGTGTTGCGAGGCAAGTTTTCTCGTGAGTGTGACAGCTGCACCAATGGTTCCGATCGGGTAAATGTTGTTGCTCTATGCAAGTTGGATGATAGTTGTGTCTGGGATGAAACGATATTTTGAACAAATAGCGGGAATTTTTTCCACAATACTTGTTTTGTTGAGCGATATAATCCGATCACAATCACCATGGTCATATACTGTTTTGGGAAATATATTAAAATTTGTAATGGATATCCCATTACCTGGCAATATTTTTTTTGCATGTTTCTGGACAAGTTGTGTGGGAATAGTCAGTGTGACTTTCATCAGGGCCTCGTTGTCTGTCATGTTAGCACGCATAATGGATCTAGTTTTGTTTGCCTTGTCCAAGTAGGTTCTATAGACGACCATTGTGTCCCTGATGAAGACTTGTCCAATTCGACGGTTGTTCAAGCCCTCTATTGATAGTATTTTGGGTGTTATAAGTTTAGACCTGGTGACATTGTTTGAACAAGAAAAGTAATGTGAATGGTAGTCTGCATTTATTTTTTATTTTCTTTTTGCCTGGCATAAATGTACAAGTAGATGCACAACTTGGACAAAGTATAGAGCCAGAGTTTTGCAACCATACCTCTTGGTCTATGGAACTTGCACTATGTTCGACGTCTCACTTGCACTCGTTGATACTTCTTGTGAACTGGAAATTATGTGTTGCAGATGACATCAACATATTTACCATGGCATAGATGAATAAATAGTTGAGGATATTTGTTTGGTAAACATATGAGGAACACAATGTATGCATATTTACCTTTGGCCTTATCGGTCTGTTGATGTTTGCGATGATTGACTGCTCATGGCCATGTCACTAGTCCAAATTTTTCTGATGTAAGCATGTGTAGATGAACATCAAAAGGACTAAATAATGATATGCATTGTATATTGTCCATAATTGTTTTGAATGTTGCATACAGGGTCGAAGGAGATGGAATACAAAATAGGGTGTCAAGGGATACTCTGGAAACATGAGGACTCGACGGTCAAATTATATGCCTCGGATTTGTTTACTGCAAAAATGTGTAGCAGGAAATAGAGCATGATGGGGGGGTACGATGACCAATCTGTATATTGCAGAACCTCTGAAGATAGAGTCACAATCTTGAATCCACCAGCCCGAGAACCCGCGATTGAAAAAGTGGCTAAGTATGGAATGAGGAAACCGTCGATCGGAGTCCTGATATAGAAGCATGAGTATAAATGTGAACCCATGAGTTCGCCAACCCGTGCACCTAGACAAATTCATAAATACAACTAAGCAAAGAAACCATAAAGCGAAAGTACACGAGAAAAACGAAGGGGAATTCGGTTAAGTATAGAAGAGGGGAAAAAAAGAGATAATAGAAAGTGAGAAAATTAGAAATGGGGAGGGCAATGTTTGGAAGTGGGAAGTCTCAACAAAGGACCATTGTTTCCAAATCATCGTTTTCTAGTCCAATATTATATGCAGCCACCTATTTTGTGTGTTTGATTTACTAGCACAGTTGGTATACCTTTTCGAAGATTGTACTACAACCCCCTCTGCTATGGCATATAAGAATTCATCTTCCTGCTCAACCAATCTGTTTCTTTCAATGTAGCAACGTCAAACATACAGTGGACATGAAGGTAAGTTAGTATGCAGAAAGACATGTAAAAGAAAGAAATACATTTCTATTTATTTCAATGTAGCAACAAAGAGAATACAATTCACATGAGGATAAGTTACTACGTAGAAATATACATAGTATCTACATACAGTAAAATAGGTGCAAAGAAGTAGAACAAGTAGAACAAATATACAAACAATAAATGAAATACTAAACACTGGAATATGAAATAAGAGTAGAGGCATGCACCTTTGTAACTCCTCCTCTACATTCGCGACAAAGAGTCCATCGTCTTCTCCAGCCACTCTGTTTGTTTGAATGTAGCAATGCAAAAAAAATACAATGGACATGAAGGAAGTTGATATGCAGGAAGACATGTAAAAAAAAAAAAAAGTTCGATTTATTTCAATGTAGTAGCACATAAAATACAAAGGACATGAAGATAAGTTATTGTGTAGGAAGATATGCAATATCTACATACAATAAATTAGGTGAACACATATATAGACAATAAATGAAATACAAAACAATGGAATATGAAATAACAGTACAAGCATGTACCTTTGTATCTCCTCTTCCACAATTGCGGTGAAGACTCCTTCGTTTTCCCTAGCTATTATGTTTGTTTGAATGTGGGAACACACAAAATACAATGAACATGAATGGAAGCTAGTATGCAGGGGAGAACATGTAATATGTACATACACTAAATGAGAATCAACGAATAGAATAAAAGATAGTTAGAAACATGAGCCTTTGCTTTTCTCCATCCATGGTTGTAATTATATAAAGTTTTTCCCGCCCAAAATATATTACAAGCCAGAAAATATTAAGAAATTGCATGGACATAGCTGAATGATTTTGGTTTTCTGCAGCAAAGTATCCAGATATGCTTTGAGACACGGAAATATAATTTTGCAATATCTTTGGTGTACATCTCATATTTCAAGTACAAGACAAATTGTATCGTGGTCACACCAGTCTGTCTACAAGATAAAGAGGTTGTATTGTGATATGGGCACATTTCACCATATATGGTTAATAAGTGTGTTTTACACATGTTTTATCTAAAAAAAAATACAACGGACATTGTAATTGCACATGTAGTTGTCCAATTATTTGTTATGCCACTATTTTGTATCATGTTAACACTAAAGTATCCTAGAATGATAATGGTTTCGTCCAAATGTAAATGGTGTGATGCATTTGAGAACACATTTATTATGCTAGCAATGTTGCACGCCAAACAACATAGAAACTGAATACTGCAATTCGCAATTCACATAACACCACTCTTGCTAGCACCATCGCAGTATCCTTTTCTTCTACAAGAACATTTTAAAAAGACATGTAGGTATGGTCCATAGCTAGGAAAAAGAATTGGAAAATTTAAGAGCAGGATAGGTGGGCACAGGACAAGCGCCAGATATGAAAAATGACTTCGCCAGACATGACAAATGACAAAATCGCAAGTCCACTTGTGGGTGCAGGACCAAAACACCACAAAGTGAAAAAAAAATAGCTCCAACTGTCGACGCAGGACCCCAACCCTGCAAAGATGAAATAAACAAAAGAAAACAACAAGCATGAACATGCCCAACTACAACCCCAAGACCTCAAACTCGCAAACTTGAGCCAAACAACAACAAGCAGCAACTGACGAACCAACGAACAAGCAACAACCATTGAACCAGTAAACAACAGATGTATCTCCAACGATTACCAAAATGCAGCCCAAGCACAGAAGGAACCAGAAACATATGGCAAGCATGCCAGTAGAAATAATCAAACATTCTTACTTGCAAACTGCAAACAGTGAACAACAAAGAACGAATAGAAATGAAATTATGGCATCAAAACTTACTCTGAAACAATGAATGACAAAAGCATGGGTCGAATTGTTGGTGTAGCACCTGGACCCCACAAAGTTAAAAAAAACAGGTCCAGCTGCGCATGCAGGACCCCAACCCTGCAAAGTTGAAGTAAACAAAAGCAAGCAACAAGCACCAATAGGTCCAACCGTAGGCGCAGGTCCTCAACCTTGCAAAGTTGAACCAAACAACAACAAGCAGCAACTGACGAACCAACGAACAAGAAGCACCCACCGAACCAATAAACAATGTATGTATCTTCAACGATGACCAAATTGCATTCCAAGCATAGAAGAAGTATGGAACATACAATGGATATGCAACTGGCGATGGACAACAATATTGTCCAAATTCACTGCAACATTGTATGGAAAAATTCGAGGGAAAATGTACTCTGAGAAGCCTATTTAGGTAAACATTTAAGGCTGTCAAGCTGTTAAAGGCCTCATGGTATGCAAACATTTAAGATGTCAGGCCTGTTTCAGGACCTTGCGCTATGTAAACATTTAAGCCATCAGGCTTATTCAAGAACCTAAAAAAAAGTGTCAATGCTCTAAACCTTTGGTATGTAAACATTTCAATACAAATAAAAATAATAACAAAAGGACATATTAATATGAAGTCAATGAATTATCGATCGCTATAGTCCCTCTACACCTTCAACAGGGACTAATAATAAAAAAAAATTAAAAAACAACGTCGATGCTCAGAACTTTCGGTATGTAAACATTTCAATAAAAATGTAATAAAAATTTAAAAAGAGTGTCTAAGCTCAAAACTTTGGATATCTAAACATTTACAACATTGTGAACAACGAAGTTGGCAATAAGACCTCCAATATATTCTCCAATGAGACGATGACATATAAGGTTTTTTTTATTATATAAAAAATAATGTTTTTACTTCTATAGTACGAACAATACAGATGATGCGAAAATTTATAGTCAAAGGACATATTAATATGAAGTCAAGGAATTATCGATTGTTATAGTCCCTCTGCGCCTTTGACAAGGACCAATAATGTAGGGAATAGGAAAAAAAATATCAATAAATAAAAGTCATCCAATGAAATAAAATAAAAAATTGAAAAAGAATTTTATAAATTAAAAACTAAGAATTGAAGTAAATGTAAATAAAATTGAAAAGGAATCTTCTAAATAATAAATTAAGGAATAGGGAAATACAAATAAAATGGAAAATTGAAAAGGCTTCTTATAAATAACAAACAAAAGAAAGGTGTCAAATGGTTGTAGCTCAATTGGGTGGGGTGGGGTGTTTTCTCCTCCCTACCCAAGTTCGAGTCTCATCTATGCAACATGCTGCTCTTTGTGAGCCAAATATTCTTGAAATACTTGACTCTCCTATGTTCTCCGGATTTTGGGGGGGATTAATGTGGATGTAGCGAGCTCTAGTACTTCCATAATGATTCTTTAACATGTCCATCTTATAACAAATCTCTTTTTGACCCTTTAGTTTTCATTAAGGAAAGTCAACTTTCTATTTCCTTTGAAACTTTTAAGGAAGATAAGTCAACCCTCCATGTCTTTATCAACTCTTAATGAACAAAGAAAATAAGTCAACTCATCATATATATGGTTATCAACCTTGGTTAATGAAGAGGTATTCATGGGTAAATACTTCGAGAATTAAGGTCTAACAAAGAGGTATCAAATCATTAAGAGTAAACATTTTTACTTTGCATTTGTATTGGGTTGATTCAACTTCCTATCATTTATCATTGGAATTTTTTATCAATCTTCAAGGGGTATAAACATGCACAATGATTTTCATTGATGTTATCATTAATGTTATTGATGTGTTGAAATGGGAGAGTGATAATTAGTATAACACATGACCCAGGATTGAAAACGAAAAGTCACTTCATCAAGTAACAAGGACAATCGAGTTGACACTATAATGATAGGACACGTATAGCCTACAATTAAGATCAATCTCAATAATATCAAGGGTTATTTATGATCCATCACCACATTTTGTAACATTTTCAACTCACTTCAGGAATGTTGTTATAAACTTGAAGAGAGTCACCTACTTCTTCCAAAATAGGAAGATACAATGCATTACTTAAAGGATGTTAGAGAAGGAAACATGTAAATAAACTGAGGATGTTTGACTAGAATTTAGGGATAACATGTCATGCATGCAAACATCAAGATAAGTGATAACTACTAGGGAACCTAGCAGTAATACCAATGGTGAAGCAAGGTGCCAACAACAAAAAGAAAAATTACTAAGGCCATTTTGTGGGTGTTCAAATCAATTAAAATTATTAATGTAACCATAGAGGTCTTGGTATAAATATATGCTAGTAGAATTAGCCTAACCATAATTGTAGTGATGATGAACTCAAGTCCCGTACACGATAACTAGTTTATGGCACAACAAATACTCAAGATACCTTAGATAAACATCAATGAATCCACATACAATTGGCATGATAACATGGATAGTAACTCAACTTCAAATTTTCATTAATAAGATTAATGTGTACATTGAGATATGAAAAATATGAGGTCTACAACAACTATCAATCCATCTACAAAGAAACTACTAATTAATGAACCAAACGAAGCCCTTTATAAGTTAAAAATAAGGCATAAATAATACGACCAGGGGAACACACGACTTTTTGTTTCTTGTTTGTTCTATCTTAAATTACACGAGTGTACAAATTTTGGGAAGATGAAGAAGCACAAAGGAAAAAGATGTTTCATTGTGACTTTTAAGCTTCTTCATGTAACCATTCATTGTGTTGTCCACCAATGTCAATGCACCCACTTTGTGCTCAATCGTGAGTGTTTGTGACAAAAAATGCATGCTAAGGTAGTGCAATAAAATTTAAGCACAACCAAATTCTACATTAGTGCAACTAGTTCACAACGATAAACTACACAATAAGGATATAAGTGCATCAATGGTATAACACCAAATTGTCACTTTAATACATCCCAAAGCTAATTTCTAAAATGTGCATTCCATGTTGACGACTATGCATGACCTTGCACCTCTAATACAACAACCAACTATCCACTCATACTTAGATAATTTCCTAGGGTAAACTCTTCAACATGCCTCCTCTAGTCATGGACTTAGTGAATCTCAAAATCCTTCTAGGATCAAACCTCCTTGCTCATGAGTTGTTGGTCCCTAACAAATATCCTACATTTTATCACACGGATTGTAGCTTGGGAAAGCCTAACCCAAACCACAAAGGTAATACAACCACGTGAGTACCTACCCACTGTCACCTTAGATAGACACTCCCCTCACTTTAGTGATGATGAAATCACCACAAGGGGGGAATCTCGGTGACCCTAGGGGTATTGAGATGGAAAGCGAGATGATGATGAATGAGTGACCCTATAGGTCAGATATGGAGAGGAAGAAAGGCTTGAAGAAGGGTCTTACAAGAGGGTGAATGGTTTCCAAGTGTTGTATACCTATAAAACAATGTTAGCCATGCCTGGATCAAGACAAAAAATGATAAACCAAGCCTTTAAACAATGGGGAATTAACAAGAAACCTTGTTGTCCCAAAATTGCAATAGTATAGAAATATATAGATCGACATTGAATGAAGTTAATAGCTGCAAATCTAACCACCAAAATCAAGTACAATATGATGGAAACAAAGTTAGCAATGACTAGTTAAACTTCTGATGATTTAAGCAAGACTTTGGTGATGTTTAGAGGGATGTTATATGATGTTATCAACAAGTTTTTATGACATCCAAATGGATGTAGAAAACAATTGCTACAAAAGCAACTTCTATCCACCAAAATCAACAAAAAATCCACCCAAAAGATAGCTAACAACTATTAGATTAAATATGGAAGCTTGCAAGTAGTTTTTAGTGGTATAATGATGAGCAATAGATGAAGAAAATATGATTTTGTAGTAGCCCTAATGATTGTAGAATTAATTTGGAACAAAAAAGAGAATTAATAAGCTAATCAAGATGCCCCTAGGGAACAAGAAGGTTTATAGCATGTAGAATCAAATCCAACATAGGCAATTGCAATATCTCAATATTTCACGTATACCAATGCAACAATATTGTATCTCCAATGCAAGTAGATTAGTGCCTTATCAGTTGGGTTAATGGAGTCTCTTGTGTAAGAGCTAGGGTTTTTTACTTCTCTAGGGGTGTAATCCCTTTTACTCCCTAAAGCAAACAAAACCTATCAAGGTAATTCTACAAGGGTGTAATCCCTTTTACTCCGTGTAGCAACCTTTGCAAAGTAGCTTATTCAATAATAACAAAGTAGATATTGATGGAGGGTATATGCCCTTATACTCCTCCTAGGGTTTAGACAAATTTAGCTTGAAACAAAAAGAGAACAACACAATTAATGCATAAATTCCTTACCAATTCCAAGAAAAGCATGAAGAAACCCTTCCTTATCAAGCATATTCCACCAACATACCAAGAATAAGCATCCAAGAGATAGTGCCTAGCTTTTCTTCACCAAAAGACAAGTACTAGCATTCACACAGCACAAGAGAGAGATAAAGCGATTTTCCCAAGTAGGGCGAAAATTTCAGCCAAGAGTATGTAATCCTCAAGTGAGTTGTTGTTATGAAAATGAAATGACAAGACCTTTATTTATATAAGGCCTTGTTAAACCAATTGGTCCACTTTTGAAAAATCAATCACAAATTAGGGAGGCCGACCTCCTCTATTTGTCCTTTTACAACTCAAAATTTAAAAATTACATGAAATAAACCCTTAGTAAAGGTGACGTCATGCCCTAAAGGGTAATGTTAGGTCTCCAAGAGAGACGTTTTTCCTTAGGATGAAGATTTTTGGGCCTCCAAAGGCCACGTCTCACCTCACCATGTGCTAAAGTGACAAGAAATCCATCTCTCTCCACTAAACCAAATCACATCACCATCAAACTGTGAAACCCCCATCAAAAACCCTAAACCCATGTGACATCTAGGGCCTAGAAGATGACGCCTTAGGCCTCCAAAGGCCAACGTTGGGGTGCAAGGGGTTACAATATGATCATCTCATGGTCTCCACGTGTCGCCAAAGGAAACATTCATCCTCCCATGTGTTGAATGAGAGGGGGTGCATCATCCCACCTGTGGGCTTCATGCCCCTATGAAGGTCAAAGTAACCATGTGCGTCCACGAAAATACTTTCACCTGGCAAGGCCCTGCAAAGACAAACAAATTTTCACTCCAAGGGTCCACAAGTCATAAGTAACATGCCAAGTAATCCATGTATAATAAAAGAACCACCCAAACATGTGCATCAAATCCCCCTTTTTCAAAATAAACAAATGATCAAAGACCTTATACAACTTGCCAAATTTAAGTATGGGAGGGTTTTCATGGTGACCTATTGGGTAGATCATTCCCCAAGTCAAGGAGTGTTTCCCAAGATGACCCTGTCTAAGTCATGTAAAGAGTATAGGTGGATGGGGGTGTGACTCTTGGGCATGGGGTTTCTTGACATATAAGGGCTCATATTGTCTCATTTATGGGTGCCTCTGTAGAGGGTGCACTTGCTCTTGAGTTACCAACTATTTAGGTGTTATTTTTCCCAGACCCCTTTTTATCCATCTTTCCAATCCTACTTTCATTTATTTGTAATTTTCTAGTCCCCTTTATAAGGTTTCAAGATTTAGCATTTGCAATTTGGGACTGGGGCGAGAAATGAGTAGGTAGAGCTCAAGTTGGACTGGCTTTTTATGGTCCTCAGTTTTTGTGTTCACTTTATTTTAAGTATTAGTTTCTTATTCTTTTATAGCAGCTACAATCTACCTCTGGGCCATTAGCCCCTTCTTCCCATGAAATGAGGTATAAGCCCTTGTTGGGTCAATATGCCCCAAAACCCAAAAGATGAGAAAACAAAAGGGAAAAAGTACAAAAAGTGATAAGTATGTGCAGGAGTGGTACAATGACCCTTCAAGGAGACCACCCAGTAGCAACCCTTTCCCGAGGGTGACCACTTACTAGGACAACATGTCAACCACCAAGGTGAAATGAGGCAAAGGGAATAATTTCCAAGAGAACATTTTCAAAATCAAGAAAGGACCCTTTGCAACATGTTCAAATGATTCATTTATTATAATGACACTCACCACAACACTGAACTTGTTACATCATGGAGCAAGACCTATTGTCCTTTGTGAGCCAAGCTAGTGTGGCGGACAATGTTTCCATCGATCAGATGGTGATATGTGGTAAGATATGGGGATTTTCCTACACGTATGCCTCTCAATACTCCATGTCTATAACCTGAGGGCCTCGAGACATCATCTCCTTAGTTATCCCTAGCATGGTGGGAATAGCATTCAACTCCTACTTGGAGACATGTGCTCATCATAGAGTGCATGAGAACCTCAACATATCCCGGTAAGACATGTTCCTACACACACTGTAACAAACAAAACGTTGGATATCAAGGGTGGTGCACTTACCCTTTGTTCATATAATCAAAATTTCAACTAATCTTAAAAAGAAAATTTTGCATTTTTCAAAAATTTCTACATTAACCTGTAATAGGATTAAAGCAAATGACCATAACAATTATGCAATAGTGCAAGTAGAGCAATATGAAATTGATACATGACATGCAAATATAAGTAAATGCAACTAAACTACCATGAGAAAACAAATTCAAATGCAAGGGAAAGCAAGTGAGCTACCTACTTAGCTGGGGCCCATGGCCCATGGAGGTTAGGTCCTAAGGTTGTCCGGTGAAATTGTACAACCGGTGCAACCACCTGCTCATCATTTCATCAAGTTATATGCCCTTGTGCTTAATTGTGTGACATAACAAGGATACATCAAGCACAAAATAATCATGAGTATAAATAAGCATGCAACCAATCATAAAATCTAACTCATGGAGGTGGGTGGGAGGGAGAGAATCCTGCTGAAAAGAATGGCCACAAGCTTGATCCATCCATATATGAATAGGACTATCACATATAGATGAAAACTTGTCTTCTTCCTCATTCTCAAGATCGTTGCTTCCTGAGGATTGAGACGAACTAAGAGATCCAAAGAAAACCTTCTGATTTTCCAGAGAAGCTGGCACAAGATGAGGGACATGAAAATATCTGGAGACATAACCCTTCTACATATTCCGTAAGTGTTGCATATTTATACACCTTTGCACATCCTTTCATACTGCCTCATGCTGAAAATACCATTGCCTTATATCATGGATCTCTAACTGTTCTGAGTTGGCCACATCCTCATTTTCATTAGAGTTTGGGTACTGTTATCCCGGTTTTCTAGGGATAACTAGGAGATCATGTCTTGAGGCCCACAGGTCCTAGACATGGAGTACCGAGAGCAGGATTAACCTGAGCATGGCCCTAGAGGGCCCATCTTTCTTCTTCTTCATCAAACTTGTCCTGTCAGCAGCAGCAACATCCATCACCTTCGGCTTGGACTTGTATCAGAGAA
>JASDQU010712216.1:0-15718 GCA_032191745.1 Picea mariana | reverse complement strand
TAGCAAAACCCCTACCACAAAGGCCTATGGGAGTAGCTCCCATCATGAATATGAACTCGACATCATAGGATCGATGTACGAAGACACAGCCAGATTCCTGGAGAAGGGAGAATATGTGCTCAAGTGGGGCGATATTTACCAAATTTTCAAAAAACATAACTTCACCACAGATGTGGAAGATCAAGACGAACTCAGAATTTTCAAGAACATCAAAAAATATAGAATTCATATAGTAGTATCCCACGCTACAATACTCCCTTGTGTATATGTTATTTCCTAGATACTTAAACATGTGGACCTGGGAAACAAATACATCTTCAACACTAGGGGAGATCTTATAGCCTCATTCCAACCCGCATACTTAGAAATTTTTTATCATCTGGAGAAAGGAACTTGGAAGATAGATGGTGAAATTTTAGGTGGATTCAAACATGCAACTAAAAACATGTGTCATATATGGTACAATCCCTATAAACATTTCAAGCTCAGACCGACAGGGGGATACCCTACAACCTTGCTGAGGAAACCATATCAATATATGATGACCATGCTATGTAGGTTATACGGGGAGTCATATGCCTCCAAGTTCTCACTATCATATATGCCCTTGATTCATTATTATGGAGACAAAGGATCAAATTTCAACTAGGATGACATTTTGTCAATGAACTCAATAGAGGCCATAACATCAGTTGTGGAAGCATGACTGAAACTTTTTCGAACTTCCACATGTCTTCATACCTCGTAGATATCATGTGTGTTGCACACCGATACCCTAAAATGGGTTGAGCATGGTATCTAGTGGACCCAACCATACATATATACTACAAGGTATTATGGGAAAATAAATACAAGACAAAATATCACAAGATCTGTTAGAATTTTCTCGTCTCACTATATGAGTTCATCTTCTACTCACCAGCCCAGCGTATGGCTGACAAAGCATTGGCTATAATAAGTAGAATTGGAGATTGATACATGATGGAGCATGACACATATATCAATATATATGGGGTCATGAAAGCACCACATCTACTACCATGATTTTTCAGGGACAAGTTAGTGCTCCAGGAGGTAGCCTGTCAGATGGTGATCAATGGAGTCGATGGAATACTCTATAGGGATAAGAAATATATATGGCCCCCACTTCCATTATGGATCGATGCTTAATCATTTAACAACACCAAGCAGGCCCAATATGAAGTGGATACAATTCTCTCATACCACTCCAGGGAAGAAAGTTCCAGAAGGCATGACCTGAAGAAAATAATCAAGGAACACTTTAATAAACTTGGCATGCCCTCGGAATATACTTCATAAGTATGGAAGGAGGAAAAGGTTCATTGCAGAGACATGACCTATGATGAAGTATTTACGAGAAGACAAGGGAAACCTATTGGGAGAATTTCCAATGAAGAAAAGGAATGATAGGAAGCCAAGAAAAAAGCAGAAGAAGAAGCAACAATGAAGGAATCTACTGCAACTACATTGGTGCAATCAGGATAAACAAAAGAAGAAGAGTCAATAACAAAAAATCATAGGAGAAAGAAAGAGAAGACACACAAGAAAAAAGAATATGTGGAAAATAAGAAAAGAATAAACGACAAAGCCAAAGCTAAGGCTAAAGTTGATGCACTAGCAGTAGCAGCTAAGACAAAATTTGTCGAAAAAGAAAAGGTAGAGGAAGTGGCTTCGGCAGCAGCAGAAGCAACACAGAAAGTAGTAAGTGAAGTTGTAGAAAGGCCAACTGAACAACAACGTAAGAAATACAAAGAGGTAAGAAACGATGATGTTGCATCGATGGACACTGATATCCTAGAGATATCAACAACAAGTATCAGTGGACATGCTCAATTTAGTGGGCTAGGTATAGGGATTTGTACTCCTTTAAAAACAAGAAAAATTCCCAACATAAAGAAATTCACATATGACAATGCCATAGGCAGGATCGTGCAAGAAAAAATAAAGAAAATCCCAGTCACAGGAGTTAATCCAATATAAGTACTTACACAGACTCGAGTGAGGGAAATTTTCAATAAAGACCCAATTGCCATAACATTTGCTAGCACTGCTTTCATGATGGCAACGAGAAATAATGTAAAGAACATATATCACCAAAATCTAGAAAAGAATGCACGAATCAAGGAGCTAGAGGAACAACTCAGACGATTAAAGATAGATGAGGGTAGCCTACAAAACTTCAAGGCTAGTGTAGAGAAAGTAAGGGTGGAACTAGAAGAGACCATCATAGATATGTACGACCACTTGTATATGCTCCAAGAGACATCAGCCATCATTATGGAACAACATGGTCAAGTGCACACCAAAAACACTCACTTCTACAATGTCTGGGAAAGCATAGATGATATCAACAGGTGGATTGATGAAAATCTAGTTGCACCAATCGAGCTTTTGCATCCCTCAAGCACAAAAAGGAAAGTTGAACTCATTGTGCTTGATTGCTGCCAGTAGGCCGGGCAGAGAGACGACAAAGAAACAACCATCTCCATGGATATTTAATCGTGACTACATAAGGAGGTTGAAGATTTAATAAGAAAGTGTCACCTCCCTCCTCTTGAATAACTTGGAAATAATATTATCACATAACAACTAATAGAGAAAGTACAACATACTACAAATCACAGGCGGGAGGTAACTGAATCAGCCTCCAAAGTGATGACAAACTTAATTGAGCAACACCTCATTCATCCCACCAAGGTCTGCACCATGATCTAGGCATGCATGGCTACTCTGAAAAAATGTATGCATACACTCAATGATAACACAACCATGCATAAGGCTGCTCTCGAAGAATTGGCATACCGCCAAGTCATGTCACTTTACGATCAGCTAGAGATGTGGATTTCTTACATTCGAGATAAATAGACAAGACATAACAAACAAATTTGAATTTGTTGTCAACTACATCCTATTTTGTCCTTTTCTAACCACCTTCAATCTTGTCTTTATCCTCACACATGTCAAACATCTTCTAAGGGGAGATGGAATTTTTTTGTAACTTCTTCATGAGGAATACAAGAAGTCATTTTGAAAGTTAGGAATAATTGTATAAATATAGAGGAAAGCCCATTTAGAAGGGGCTCTTCAAGCATTGTATAGACTCAAGAACTATTTCAAGGAAGTATACCATGTTAATGAATATTGAGAAGCCATCAAGGCTTGATTTTGATAGAGATAAGAACTTATGTGTATTGTTGTTTGTTGTGAACTATTTCCAGCAGAATTTTTTTTGTCCACATGGGTTGTAAGAACATGCTTTGCTTATAGACTTTTTTGATGTGATAAATTTTATTCTTGCAGTATTTTTATTCTTTCTCATGTTTAATGTCATGGGCACATGAGCTTGTTATGTATACAAAAATATGACTTGGGCTATTCTAGTTATTAAATTGTATGCATCTTTTATCTTACTTTGCACCTTTGAGATAACTATCTGATTAAAGGATTTTGTAGAGCTTAGTGTCACTTCATCTTACTTGGTTATGAAAAATTGCTCTTGGCTAGGATAGGATAGATTAGAAGTAAATTAGTTTTCTTGTATGTATTTGCATAGTCTTCATCTGCATCTTTTATTCACATAACCATCCTTTCATTCACCCTCACAACTAGTAATGGAAGTCGGGCCAGAATCCAGGTGGGACTCCTAAACCAAACGACACATAATATAATTGGGACCGTGTACCAAGGAGTACCTGTTACTTTTGTTGGTCATTTCATCCTCATCAACACACCTCCATACCTTTTGGAAAATTTCATAGAGTGGTCTTCTTCCAAATGTCCATACGTGTAACACTAGGCACAATGAAATGACATCTTTAAGTAATCAATGGATTGTACATATTTCCACTTTCCTATGTCAATATCAATAACTTTAGGCAAACCTTCCTTAAGGGCCATGTGCACCGATATCCTTACCATAAAATGGGATGAGTTCCTTAAGGTGTCCTCCTCCATGTCAAGTTGTGTGCCCAAAAAATTACCTTTTTTTTTTAGAATTCACAAAGACCATAGTTCTAGAGGTGAACCAAGAAACTTGATCCATGAGGGTGAAGTTTGTTTCACTTCCTTTCTTGGATCAAATCATGGAGAACACCTTTTCAAATATAGGGAAGAAAAATCACAATACCATCTTGTAACGTCCCCAGCCTTCTAGGTTAGTTTATGCCACACACTTCTCCCAAAATATGCTTTGATACCAATATGTAACATCCCGAGTATACTTCTGAACAATGCTACTCTGATAATCCAGCACAGATTCTATACTAAACACTAGATTATGCAGTATCACTTGAAGTAACGCGCTCAACTTCAAGTTGAGTCACACCAAACTAACTTTCTCCTTTAATCACAACTTTAAGCAATGGAAGTAACTCAAACAAATGCACACTAGTGTATTGATCACACAGAACTACCATGCGCACAACCATCATGGCATCTCACACCAAATTATTCTCCTTGTGTGTGCAGTCTGCTTCCTAGTGTGCATAAGCAATCCAACCTCTGGTGCACACATAGTATTCTCTACACGCATGTCCTTTCAACATTCCTTAGAGGCTCATACCAAAATCATAAGGTTAGCTTATAGAAAAAATATCAACATATGTCATACACATGCACAACTACAGATACAAGTTATAAGCGTGACCATACTTACATGCAAAAGCAACATTAAACAGAATAACATACAAGAATTAAAACATATCAAACATAGATAAATATGCACATAGAAAATGAGACAAGCACATAAAGACACTTATCTTTTATGAAAGTCACCAACTGCACGCATAAATCAGATGTTCCTCCCAGCCATAGACTTTGTTGCTCATAAGCTTTCAGCAACAGGTCACCCCTGAGTTGGGGCTTAACTCCACCAGGGAAAAAGGCTTCCTAGCAACAAGCTAAGGTCTCATTCTCAACAGAATTGCTCAGTCCTAGGTGCCTGCTACTACAACTATCCTACAGTCCCTCATTCCCCATGCACCTGTCACACCCAAGGAAGTGTGTCCCTCCTCTTCTCAACAGTCCCTCGGATGCCCCACTTCCCTTCTAGGGTTACCAACAATAGGCCAGACAAGAAGTCTCCAAGCCCTGCGTCTAATGCCTAACGCACCAAGGAACAATTCCCAATAAATCTCTAACCCAGAGAGATTGCTCGCGAGCCTAACAACACACCTCTTCAACAACAAATCTCTCACCCAGAGAGACTACTCACGGGCCTGAAAACTCGCCTCTTTGACAGAGAGACTCGGATTATAGTACATAAACCCCTTTCAAGCTTCTCTACGCAAATAAGGTAATAATTGGATTTTCCATACAATCCAACCCCCTTCTGCTCCCGAGAGCATGAAACATGAATAATCCTCAGAATGAATTTCCTGAGAATGAGTTCTCCCAATCATCCCCAAAATACACTAAGGCTGGAAATATATATTGCATGCCTTTGACTCGACAATTTTCACCCTCAGAAATATCTTAAGCCACTTGGCAACTCGTTCCCTAACCTTGGGAACTTTACACTTTTCTGGAAATATTATAAAATATTCCCTAAGGCTTAAGTCTCACCCCCTTTTCCCTTTTCCGGTGGATTCATTCCCCCATCTCTTTTCATATGAGTCTGACTACGCACAACAATGTAATATTATATTAATAACTGAGATTATATTTACATGGATATGTACACTGGCCTATCTGCGTTCTGGCTCACCAGCCTTATAATCACAGAGGCTTTTTGGACTCTATACATATACAACTATATATATATATATATATATATAACTCATCTATGTGCACACTCCTAGGCAATTCTCGCACACTTACCCAAGTGCACACAACAGTGTGAAATGTGTGCACTTACCTAGGTGCGCACAACACTATGAAATGTGCACACCCTATATTTGATAACAATTCTCTGTGCACTACTTAGGTGCATGCAACATCAACAATTAGTGTCAATGGCTCACCAACCTGTATGTACATTTACACTTACAAATGGTACCACGACTCGCCAGCCTATATGTACAAATACAAAAGGTTTATATCATGGAAATTACACATCTTTTTAAAGGATCTTATCAAAATCTACCATTACTCTAAAAGAGAAATCTACAACCATTTACCAAAAAATGAAATCTAGGAGTATTCCCCAAAAGAGGTCCCCAACCCTTCTCTAACCAAATGCATACAAACTTTTCAAAATATGTTATGTTGAAGAATCTCCCTAACAAGGTTTTACCTTGCATCTATAGGACTTCCTGCATTAAGATATCCTCTCCAAAAACTAGATTCACTCTTCCCTCCTTGAGCTTCACACACTTCTTCTTCTTCTACCACACAGAATCCTTCACAACCTCRTAKTTTTTTTATTATATTTCCAACACCTAGCAACTCTCCTCTCTKAATACAACCACCCACGTACCCTTTCTCAAATTATAGATAGGAATACCTCTGTATGGACATCAAGTCATCAAGGTTTATTTCCACTTCACAATCCCTCGGATCCATAAACCCTATGTCATCATCCAAAGTGAAACAACTGAATGGATTGGATAAAGAAAATTTATTCCATTCAAGGTGATGAAACTTCAAATATAGGGTAAACATACCTTGCTCTATCTCTCCCTTTGATGAAATCCTAGCCTCCTCGATGTGATATCCAACAGTTTGATTTGTACTTTGGATGTGTACCTAATTAGATCTTCCAAAGGGAAACTCTTTAGAGAGGGTCATAATAACTTCTCCCTTTTGTATTGGAGATAAAATCATTTCCCTCAATGGAAATCTTCGAGAACTTTGACAAAAAACCTCCAACCCATATGTAACACTATTTTTTTGAATCTCCACTTATTTATCAACTCCTCATATCTTGAGAATAGCCTAAAAAGGATCTTCTTCCTCCACTCATCTCAACCATTCCATCATGCTACCCTTAGAAACCTTAATTCCTAATCCTAAGCCCTTTGGCCATCCCATTTTACCCTAGAAAAAATTACTAAATCCAAATAGAAACATATTATGTGTTAAAAGTGAAAAATATAATGTATTTCCAAACTCTCTTTGTTGTCAAAAACAATTGAAATTAGCAAGAAAGCTACTTATACCTTCCTCTTAGAAATGTTTTAAGATAATAGTTGTATGTAGTCCAAAGTGAAAAGAAAAAGTGATTGTGAAACACTTGAAACTTGTAATAATGTATTACTTATGCATAGCCTAAAAGCAACAACTAAGTGATAGTGGCTACTCCATGCTTTTAAAAGTTGAAATAGAATTGGACAGATCTAAGTTTTAGTAACTATTGATAATGTTGCAAGTGTAAATTGAAGTCTTCAAAACCTATTTGAAAAAAAATAATGAATAAAATTTGTGGCATATTAGTCATATCTATACACTCCAAAGAATGACCAAACTAGAACATGCATGCTCTTCTATACTTTTAAGGATGAAACTAATAATAATAATAATATATTTATGATTAGATAAATATTGTGGTTATATTAAAATTTGAAATTAAGACAAAGAACTTTTGAAAATAAAGGATAATTGTCATAGCCTTGTATGTAGCATTTACATTACATTAAGTTTTAAACATTTGGATGGTTTTTAAATGTGAAATTCAAACACTTCTTGTTGTGACATTGATTTGATATGCATTGTTTTAGAATGTGGAGACAATGATGTCAGTCTTAGGTTTTGCAATTAATTATTTAAGTGATTATTTAAAAATATATCATTTAGCATAATGGAATAGATTTGATTAAGAACACAAATGATTTGGTATATACCAAGGATCATGTTAATAATAAACAATCAATTCATGTAATTTGTGTGTTTGATTGTTATGAGATCATTAGGTTATGTTGTGGGATTAGAAGAGAATTAAAAAAAATTGTTTCCAAAGAAAAGATATGAGAAATTTTAGGGAAGATGTTGGGGTCAATCGATTCATCAAAATATTTAAGAAATGTAATGAAAATGAAGATTTTTTTTATTGGTTTGGTAGATATTGAAGGGGAACTTGTTGATACAAAGAAGAAAGGAGGAAGTAATGGGTTAAATAAATTTTAACACCTCTATTTCTAGAACAAAGGCATCATCAATAGCTCAAAAAACAAAAAAAAAGTAATTGAGGAAGAAGTGAAGAAGTAATAGAGACTTCCATCAACAAGAATGGAAAAATAAATAATGTCGGCACATTTTATGATTATGTATGTACATGGTCACACTAAAATATACACGGAAAAAATAGAAAATATCAATGTCTTACATAAACAACCTGAATTGCTAAATCAAAAATACAATGGTGGCGGTAGATATTGATGACAGATAATCAATAAGGATAGATGGAAAATGTTTAATATTTTTTTTATTTTTTATTATCCATAGTTTAGAAATCCATGTTATAAGCAAATGATTCATTTGTCCCTTTTCAAATAGACATGGTAACTTATATTCAGATGCATGTAATTCTTGTGTGTCGGCTACCTTTATGGCCAAAAAATGGATGGAATCTACTAAAACATAATCAACAGCAAAGCAAATATACACTATATTGTTTGTCTTATATTGTATGAAGTTTATTTAATTTGTATCAAGATTATCCAATATGTTTACCCTTTATTTCACAACCCTTCTTAGTTTGCCATATTTGCAATATGAAGCAATTGCTTAATGCAACATGTATAAATTATAGCATTTCCATATTGCATATAATTTTCCCTTGAAACCTTGGGGTTGGGAGTCTTGGGTGGTGTCTATACCCTTATGGTTTGGCCATTCTTGGCCTAGTAGTTTATATCTAAAGAAGTTAGCTTTTAACTCAATGTGTTATATTTGATTACTCAAGAGAGTTCTTAGAGAATG
Organism: Picea mariana; assembly: GCA_032191745.1. Lineage (NCBI taxonomy): Eukaryota > Viridiplantae > Streptophyta > Pinopsida > Pinales > Pinaceae > Picea > Picea mariana. Next base: position 6,841 of record JASDQU010712216.1, on the reverse strand, counting down.
TTTAAAGTAGGGGTGTCGGGTTTTGACCCATATGATTATATGCATAGCTAAGGGGAGAGTGCTCTAAGATTGAGAACTAGAAGACTTTATGGTAATGTCAAGTCCCAATTCAACTAAATTGCACCCAATAACTGAGGGGTAGTCTCTTGTAGAATGTTGTAACTAAGGGATTAGGCCTATTGGGAGCCTTGAATGAAACCATGAGGTTAGGAAGAACTTAGTACATGGCATTAGAATTGAAGGGGTATAAGAGAGATAAATGGTGAAGTGGACATAGTTGGTTTTTTTTTCTTTTCATCTTTTGATCTTATTTGCTATGGGAGAACTCTATTTTATGTTTCTATCACTACAAAATGGATTATAAGAGTCACATTTTCTAGTAGTGTTAAAAGATTTGAAACTTTTCTCAAACTCTACAAGAACAAAATTGATACCATGCTTAGCTAGTTTAAGGAATTTATACTTTCTTATGATGCTTTTGTGATTTGGAATATGTACATAGATAATTGAATGTCTATTCCAACCAATCATTCACCATCTTCAACAAATCCAAGAATATATTGCAAGCATTAAGCTATAGTTAATTCCAGTTGACAATATTAATGCTAAATGCACGTTCTTCTAGAATTACTTAAAAACATTAGGCCATTGTTTTAGTGGAACATTCACTCCCACTAGATTTTGCCTTTGGAAAATGGTTTAGGCTTCCCATAATAGAGGGAGTACATGTCAATATAGCATTATATTCCAGATCCTACAACATCATTCTATACCAAGAAATAAAAGTAATCATCTAAAACATATCTCATTCATATAAGATTCTAATCTTATTCATCTAAATATTCAAATTGCAACCAACAACACAATGTCAAAACATTTAGAGGGGAAATAGGTAGACTTCATCGACATGCATATCTAGTATAGGATCAAAAAATATTAAACTCCAAAATTTATGTTCTAAAGACTAGGATCATTCTCAAGTAAGATGAGTATCCAAGTAATCTAGATGTCAACTTAAATACCATGACTTTCTAAATTTTTTTATCAAAACAATATGAGATAAATGAAATACTTCTAATTTTAAGGAATTATAGATTTTTACGCTAAAAGGCGTATACCTATTGACAATGGGCACAATTAATCATCTTTTAATCTAAAATTCTAATCTGATGGCTAACAATTAAATATGCTGGAATATTGTTAGTCGTCCTCCCAAATCAATGAATGTGATTAACTCTTTTGAATGCATCCGTTAACCTCTTTACTTTTTAACATTTACCTAATCATATTAAGAAATTACTATAGCACTATATGATTGCCACGTTTAAATGATTAACGCTTAACATTACCACGTTTGGATTATTAACCACGAATTTCCTCACCTATCCCTGTGTTTTCCTTAGGCGTTTCAGCGATCCGCGTGTTTCATATTGGGCAGAGCATAGTAATATATGATGCCAAGTGTCTCTTCGTAGCTGCATTCTTCATGATGGCTCAATGACGGCTCAACTGGTGTTTCAACGATCCACGCGTTTCATATTGGGCAGAGCGTAGTAATATATGATGCCAAGTGTCTCTTCGTAGTTGCATTCTTCACGATGGCTCAACGACGGCTCAACTGCGTTCTTCAATGACGACTCCACTGCGTTCTTCACGATGGCTCAACTGCGTTCTTAACAAGTAAATATGTCTTTCGACGTTAATCAGTCACAATTATGTAACTATGCTAGTTAGTAAGTACAATTATAAAAAATATATATATGGAAGAAATAAAATTTTAAAAAACTATTATGTTTTTGTAAGTCTAAAAACTTTAAAGAATGTTTATAATCCTCGAAATATTAAAGTATTTAAAAAAATACAAAATATTGGTAATATTTTGTAAATATTTAAACTTATTTTTATAAATTTGCAACATTAAATTAAAACATGTTTGTCTTTTAGAAAATTTGATGAATATAAATTTTAATGAATAAATCTTTTTATGAAAAAAATAGTTAAATAGTAAATATTAACCCTAATATAAGAATATGGGCTGATCCCAAAGATTAACTCAAGTGGTTAGTATTTATGTGGAAAAAAAAAACATAAAAATATGCATCATATATATATATTTAATATTAATTTTTATTTTTATTTTTTATTATTAATTTATTAATTTATTAATCATATTTAAAATATAGATAATCTCTCCAATTTTAAAAAACTCTTATTATAAAATATGTAATAGATGTAAATATCTATTATTATTTTTTATAAATACAGAAAGAGTGATTGTGAACTATGCATATTTAATATTATAATTTTGTATTTTATTTGAAAACATTAACATTGTACCAATATCATTTTAATGATTCAATTAAAATCATAATTTTAAAATTGTTTGTATCAATCTTAAATATCACCTAATTAAAATTATAATTTTAAAAATATTTATACTAATTATAAAGGATTATCTCATTTTGTATTGCTTTATAAATTTAGTAATAATTTTTTAATTTTATTTAAAAATAATAAAAATAACTCAATATTTTATTTTAATGATTCAATTAAATTTCTTTAATAATAATAATAATAAAATAAATATATGTATTATAAAAAGTATTTTTGGTATATAAATATTGTTTTGTTAGTACATTAAAATTTGCACATAGTTGTATGAGAATGGAGAAATTTATCATCGATTGACTTTCAATTTTATTAGCATATCCACTTTCCCAAATTTAACAAACTCGTACAACATAGGTTTGTACCAATCTATAATATCACCTAATTAAAATTATAATTCTAAAAATAATTAAGGATTACCTCATTTTGTATTGCTTTATAAATTTCTTAATAATTTTTTTAATTTTATTTAAAAATAATAAAAATAATTTAATATTTATTTTGATGATTCCATTAAATCTCTTTAATAATAATAATAAATATATGCATTATAAGGAACATTTTTTATATATAAATATTGTTTTATTAGTATAATAAAATTTACCAAATTATATTATTTTATCTTGTATTTTTTTTTACTATTCTTTGGTATCTTGTGTTTTTTTTTAAAGTTAACCCTCACATAAAGTTTTAATTTCTAACAAATTGGGATCAAATAAAACTTATTTTTATAAACAAACATGTTATAATAATATTAATGTAAATCAAAGACCAACATACTTGGTCATGAATTTTTTTTTGCTTAAATTAATATTAATTGTGGTACCAACAATAATAAAACAAAGGTTGTATGGCAACTTAGTCCCTGCCAAGTAAATTATTGATTATGATGATTACTTTGAAACATGAATAATATGCTAACAAATGAGCTAGTTTCATAATCTTAAAAGAAATTAACTTCTTAAAAGAATGTGACATAGACTCACAAGGATTGGAGAAAGCCTTATTGCTCTATGATAACACATAGTTTATAAATTTGTCATAACAACTATTGGACAAAATATCTTACCATGATTTTACTTTAATGTAGATGTCATATAGTTTTGGGATTAACCTGAATTTCCTTTTCGTTAAACTAAACAAACCAAATGCAAATCTTATTTAAAAAATAAAAATTAACATTTCACATTTTTTAATATAATACTATTTTACTATCTTAACATATTTATTATAAAATATAATATACATTTTAATATATAATATGTTATAATATTTTATGGATTAACATATATTATAAAATATATAATATATATGATAATTTATGTAATATTATAATATATATTTTAATACATATAATATTTTAACATATATATAAAATATATAATATATATTTTATTTTATATAACATTTTAATATGTTTTGACATGACACATTCAAAACAAAACATCAACATCATATTTGGATATGAAAATTTATATTGGGAAATGTAAATTTTAAAAAATATTTTATTGTGGTGGTGTAATAAGTGTTATATATGTTGTACAATCAATTATAATATGTTGTTATTGATTATGCAATTAATTTTAAATATTGAAATACGTGAAGGCAACAATAAGACTTGAAATATATTAACCAATTAGAGATGAGAAAAATAAATATTTTTACTATATCAAAAAATATATATTTATTTTCTTAAGTTAAATATTGCATTTTACAAACAAATTTAAAATATAAAGCAAATCAATGTCAAATCAATAGCAAACTCATTGCTATAATCCTGCTTTGACACGAAATAATAATAATTGAAGGTGTTTTCAAAATGCTCAATTTTTCTAAGTCCCATAAAAACATTACTTTATCAAGCATTTTTCCACTTAGAGAAATTGAGCATTTTGAAGTGTTGCTATTCAAAATGCTCAATTTCCCTAACTGTAAATGCATTACTTTATCTATTCCACAATTATGGACATAAGCAATTCAAAATTGTCTAATAATTTCATTTTGTTTGCTTATTGTCAAGGCTTATGCGATGAGGGGATGAGACATGGATAACAATTTGCATAAGATCTTAGTTACCATTTGGAGTGTGTAGGTATTTGTTATTGTATTGAAGGATAGATTTTAAATCTAGTTGAGTTTAGTTTAGATTGTTAGGAGAAATGATTGTTATTTTCCTTATTAAAATTCAATTCACTCTAGTGACAAGTTGAACTCATAACTAAAGAATCACTTATCCTACAAACAAAAAAGATTGTTGTTGTTGTTAAAAAGATTAATGCATTATTGAATGACAATAAATATATAAGCAAAAACAACTATTACATCATATGATAAATTAATGTGATAACTAAATGAAAGAATTTTATTTTTGTTATTTTTTAATTAAATATTTTAATATGCCAATAATTTTCAAAATAATCACATTAATGTTCTCAACTAATAGAAAATTAAAATCAAAATTAAAATGTTCAATTTTATAAATTAACACAATTTTATCAATTAACAAATATTGTTTTTCTTTTTAACAAATTAAAATTAATAAAAGACAATAGATATACTTTAAATAGCCTTATACAAATAAAAAAATAATTATAGCAAGAGCAACTTTTTATACTAAAGGAAATGTGCAATTCCTTTTATGCTGAAAGATAGAGTTAGGTTAGAGTTGACCAATGACATTTAATAAAATATTAATAACAAAAAATATATTTCATTGTAAACCATAAATAAAATATTAATGTCCACTTAAATTAACCCGTCTAAAATATGCATGTAAATAAATAAAAAATTAATTGTAGCCGCTGGTGAACTACGAAAGTTATCTGGACCGACAACACTCTGGTGAATTGAAACACACATAGAAATGAGGAAATCCAAAAGTTAATCTTAAATGTGGTAATTCCAAAGGTTAATCAGTTAAACGTGGCAATCATATGGTGGTACAGTGATTTCTTAATATGATTAGGTAAATGTTAAAAAGTAAACAAGTTAACTGATGCATTCAAAAATACAAAGAAGTTATGATGCATTCAAAAATACAAGAAAGTTATGAAAAGTAAATCAAATTCATTGATTTGGGAGGACGACTAAGAATATTCCAGCATTTTCAATTGTTAGCCATCAGATTAGAATTTTAAATTAAAAAGTGATTAATTGTGTCCATCTCCAATAGATATACGCCTTTAAACATAAAATTATTAATAATAATTTCAATGTCAATCATAAATAAAATATTGATTTCCACGGCTAAAATTAACGAATGTGCACGAGAAATAAAATATAATAAAGTGTTCTGATTTCACGGGCTGTCTTTTACGACCGCCCAATTTAGGTAACCGTAAATAGATAAAAATGCTCGGTTCCCGTGGAAGCCACGAGAGAACTCTAACTTCAATTTCTCTGTACTTGTCTGCATGCTCTCTCCTAGTTACATGCATGAATCTCGACCTCAAATAAATCGTCATATAATTCAATCGTTATCGATGTAATGAGATTGGAAATTCAGTTCACCACAAATACTCTTAAGCGACGCCGGGGAACAGTAGCCAGTGATGTTAATTCTGATTGCGATTAACAGGCTGTGTGTTTCGAACGCGGGACGCGCTGGTGTGGACGGAAGTATCTGCAGGGGATCGATCATTCCAGAAGGCGTCCTATAAATTTCTTCTGTTCCGAATTCTCGAGCAGATTCGAAATCCATTTCAGCAGTCCCGTGAGCTTCAATTTAAATTTGGATTGACTTGGAGTGTGAAGAGGATAAAGATGGTATCCGAGGATTCTGAAATTATCCAGCTTTTGATGGAGACAGGTGACAGAGGAGAAATTAAGCTGCAACTGGAAGACTTGATGGAGCATCTTATAGCAGAGGAGAATCGAGAGGTTTGTGAAGATGTTTCTGGGAGAAATTGGAACTCCGGACCTGAAAAGCAGGAGATCGATAATGACGAAATTGGCATGGAGAGCCTTGATTATGAACCTATCCAGAGTTTTTTATACGCTGCAACCAGCAAAGTGCATGCGCGCAGGCACTTATATGGGTATTTATTCGCAGCTGCTTTCGTAGTTTCTCAAAAAAGACGAATATTCCTTATGTAAAACGTTCTTCTTCATTGGCATTTTTATGAAATTTGTGTACATAAAATAATAAAATAATGCAATAGGATATGTTCCATGTTTAGTTTTCAAAGTATAGAAAATATGCATGTTTAGTTTTCAAAGTATAGAAAATATGAGAATGCAGTAGTTTAAATGTTTTACTTTTGAAAGTTTTTTTTGTTATTTTTTCTATTTGATTTTGTTCAAAATAAATTTAGTGAGGAATGGTTGGATCTGCAGACAGATTTCAGTGATTAAGTTTGTATAATCTAAGTATCTCAGAGATTTTTCAGCATGCTGAATTCATCTATGCATTAAAAAATGCAATTTAAACAACAGAAAATAGAGATTTTGTCCA
>JASDQU010712215.1:6617-20919 GCA_032191745.1 Picea mariana | reverse complement strand
AATAATATTTTAAAATAATAAAATATTAATAATGCAATAAAGGAAAAACAATAAATGAATATATATAAAAAAATAACAACAGAATATTAAATATATTAAATAAATACATTAAAAGTATTAATAATAGTTTAATTATTAATTAATTATTAATAATAATAAAAAAGTAAATAAAAATTATAAATATAAAAAAGTATATTAGTAAATTAAATAATAATAATAAAGTATAAATAATAATAATAGTAAATAACAAAGTATAATAATAAATTAATATAAAAATAAAGGTATTACTAAAATAATATATTAATAATGCAAAAATATATAATGAAGTAAGAATACATTAATAATGTATAAATGCATCAATGCATTATTACATAAATGTAGAAAAATATTAATATATTAATTAATTAATACTTTAATCTAATGTAAAAATTAAATATCAATATATTAATATATAATGTAATGTATTTTTTATTTTTTTAAAATAAAAGTGTAAAACTTTATATTAATAACAATTATATGCTATACATTGACACATGGAAGTCACCTATTCCGCCACAAGAGGGAAACCATAACAGGTGGCTATATACTGTTCAAACACTAACATAGCCTTTGGAGCTCTAACCTTGCTGGAACTGTAATGTTTGCACAAAAAAATATAAAAAATTGCTTGAACCAAGTTTTTCATTCCTCCGCTAAGAATGGATATATACATAGCCACCATAACTAAAACTATACAGACATAATAAGTGAAAATTGTTGAAGCATCTAACTTGTTGTCATGGTAAAATAGACCACCGACTCTACAAAAAGACCAAGAAAAAAGATGAAACCTGGGGGCTTCAATCCACAGCTGGGCCTGGTTCTCCATAAACAATATAGGCTGGGGTGAACCCCTGAATGCATGTCGAGCATATGGCTCATATTAGATCATCCATGAGGGAATCAAACATAATGTCCATTTGTTGACTAAGGATGCTTTGTGAGTGCACCTGGTCATCTTGCTTTTTCCTGATCTCGAAGAGGAGCTGAAGGTGCTCCTCTACAAGATGGTTGGAAAAATGTTGAGGCGTATCCTCCTCTTCCTTGCTAGTCTCCTTGTTGGTCTCATTGTCATCCCTTGGGGTGATATCCTTGCATGTCCTTTCCTTATTCTCGAGCTTCTATCTTGGAGGAGTTTTCTCCTCCACTTGGAAGCATCTGTCTCCGTAGTAGGGGTCACCGGGCTTGACGATGGGGGGGAAATGAGTAGTGGAAGAGGACATATCCAATTTGACCTTGCTGGTTCTCTGAGACTGGAGAGGAGCCAATTGAGTGCTATGGGAGGAGTGACGAGGACTAGCGAAGTGGGCAATGAGCACTCTCTGAGAGGGGGTGAGCTTGTTGGTCCGAGAGAGGGTGTTTTTTTTACGAGAACCCCTCTTGGGCTTTCTGGGCTCCCGAGGCATGGTGGGGGGGATAGGGAGGTTGATGAAGGAGTGAGTGAGGGCTGGGGGAAGATACAGGGTGCAGTGGAGGGAGACACAGGAGCCAAAGCAGAGAGTGGAGAGGAGGTAGGCGAAGCGGATGTCAGTGGTTAGCGGGGAGAGGTCACAACAAATAGTGATGTTGAAGATATCGTAAAGGCTGAGGAGCATTGCAAAGATAGCGCACCAGGGAGAATGTGGAACGAAATGAGCTTGGATGTCTCTCTTAACTCCATGAAATCCTGAAAGGACCTCTGCCTTCACCATTGAAGTCAGAAAATACCTTTGCATCCTCCTGGTACACTCTGCCTAGCTGGTTCGCTCGCCCAAGATCCCAGCTAGGCGCATTAACATAAATCCTCTCATGGTGTGAGCCATGGAGGAGTTAATGTGCAGAGGATGGCGGTCGGGGTTAATAACTCCCCCGACTGCCCTGTCCCAACTGTTCTCCTCTTTTCTCGAATTATCCTCCACTTTTCATTATGTGGCACCCCATCTTGGTGATATATAATGTAATCTATTAATGCAACATGCAATTTAATAAATATTTTAATAATGAAATTTAATAATTAATTTATAAATTAATAAATTGCTAAAAGATTAGAATTAGTTAATTAATAATAGTTTAACAAAACACACACACACACACACATATATATCAAGAAAGCATTAAAGTTTATAAAAATACAATAATAAGTAACATTAATAAAATATTAATAATGCATGAATAAATAAAGTAAAAAAAAACATTTATAATACATTATAGCATAAACACATTAATGTGTTTATGATAAAGTACATAATAATAATAATAATAAGAAGAAGAAGAAAGTAATAAAAAAATAAATGAATTACTAAAATAATAAAAATACAATAATACATAACATTAATAAAGCATTAATAATGCATGAATAAAGTAAAAAACATTTATAAATTAATAATTCACGAATAAAGTAAAAAAATATTTATAATACATTATAGCATAAACATATTAATGTAATTATAATACATTAATGTATTATCGAGGCACAACTTCGCTGCTTCCATGTAAGAAGACCCCACCACAGAGTATGTTTCTTCCTATGACTCTGTCGTTGCCACTATGGAAGAAAATTAGGCTCAAGAGAACATAGTCACCGAGCTCCAGAATCCTACAGATTCTAATCTTTGAAATGAGAAGGGACATGGCCGAGTAGCAGCATCGCCAGAATTTATTTAGCAAATGTCTGGATGCCCTGTATGATTCCCTATCAAGAGATCTTGATAAGATTCACTGCCCGACGTGCTACCATCCCTTCACCTTCAGAGTTTGCAAGATGGATGCCCGGGCTCGCCACATGCATAACATTCTCACAGGTTTTTTTTTTCTCTGGTTTAATGACTAAATATTTTCGAATTTTTCCTACGTTAGTCTATGATTCAGGTCCAATAGGTTCAGATATGATAGGCGGTCAGGGCACTCAATTCACCTCCTGTTATGGTTTCCACGATAGTGGTAGAATAGGTGGCAAGTCCTAGGATAATATAACCCTCCGCAAATATTGGTTTAATGCGTATTAATGGGAGATCTCCTTGAGCCTTTTGCTCATGCATGACAATCTTTATGGTTCCTGCATGTTGAATTGTTAGCATTAAAGCTTACTAATTTCATATTTAGAAAGAAGTGCAAAGGTGGGAGGGACGAGGAAGAGGGATTAAGGAATCACTAAGTATGGAAAGTGGTCGGTCGGGATTCAAAATAGGGTCATAAGGAATACTCAGGAGAGGTGAGGTCTCGGCGGTCAAATTGTATGTCTTAGAAATTTTGAGTGAAAAATGTGTAACACGGAAGAGGGCATGATGGGGCAGTCCAACAGTCAATTTGTATATCAAGGAACTCTGAGTGTTGGTCATAGGTCGTGGAACAATGGAAGCACAATCTTGAGCCCGCCTGTCTCGGAACCTACAATCGAAAAAGTGTCTAAGTATGGAATGGGGAAGCGGTTGGTCAGATTCGTTTTCAGTAATATATTGAAATTTGTAATGGATATCCCATTACCTGGAAAGATCTTTTCTGCATGTTTCTGGACAAGTTGTGTAGGGATAGTTAATGTGACTGTCTCCTCGAGCCTTTCTCTCATTAATGAAAATCTTTATGGTTGATGCATGATGAGTTATTAGCATTAAATATTACTAATTTCATACATGGAAAGTGGTGTGAAGGTGGTGGGCATGGGGAACAACGATTAAGAATTGGAGATTTCATGAACCCTCCAACTCGACGATCCGCAAAAGAGATTCTCAGAAATGGCCAAGTATGGAAAGAGGTTAGTCGAGCTTCAAAACAAGGTGACAAGGGATCCTCAGGAGACGTGAGGTCTTGAAGGTCAAATTCTATGTCTCAAAAATTTTGAGTGCAAAATGTGTAACATGGAAGAGGGAATGATGGGGAAGTATGACGATCAATTTGTATATTGTGGAACTCCGGGTGATATTTGTAGGTCACAGAATAATGAAAGTGCAATCTAGGGTCTATCTGCCTGGGAACCTCCGATCGCAAAAGTGGCTAAGTATGGAATGGGGAAGTGGTCGGTCAGAGTCATGATATAAAAGCATGAGTGGAAATGTGAACCCGTGAGTCTGCCAACCCACGCACTTAGATATTTTTGGAAAAACGACTAAGTAAACAGAAACAGAAAGTAGAGGGGAAAAAGAAAGGGGAATTCGGTTAAGTATAGAAGAGGGAAAAGAAGGGGATAAAAGAGAATGGGAAAATATAAAAGGGGAGTGGGAATTGGTCTCAAACAAGCCCGATTGTTGCCAAATCATCATTTTCTAGTCCAATATTTTATCCACATGCTCGTTTTGTATTGTGTTTGTATCATTAAAAAGGGTGTGATAAAATGAAAATATAAACTATAACTTGGTTTTTTGGCTATAGCTATGTATAGTTGATTTACAGGCACTATTGATGTTTGGCTTTTGTAGATAACATTGGGTTAGCACAAATTTTCATTCTTACTTTGATAAGGCCTTAAAAAACTAGAATAAGTAACACTTTTTTAAAATTCAATTCTCACACAAAAACATTCTCTGATCCCATAATATTCATCTTTGTTGATCCAATAATAGGGAGGTTGATTTGGTAGATTGGGCTATTGGTCATTTTAGGCGACCGAGGTGCCTCATTTAATGCTTTGATGAAGATTTGTTTTTATTGCAACTTGTGGGAGTAATTGTGTTTTTAATACATTATTTAATGCCTTGAAATATTATTTTAAGTATTAAACCTCTTGCAACAAATTATTCATTGAATGGTTTGTTGTTTCCCTCTGTTTTTACCTCTATTATTTCACTTGTCTGTTATTACTCTACTACCAGCAAAGGAGAACCCTCATCCATATCATCTTGCCAATTTTACCATGCTTTTGTCTTGGTGAAACAACCCTCTAACTCACCAACAAATTCAAAAGAACACCCATTCCAAAATTTCGGTGGCCTGGCTCTGCCCTTTAGCACTCAGGTGCAGACTTTAGGAGAAACAGTAAGTATGAAGTCAATTAGACATCTCTACATGCTCTTCAATCAAAGAATATAGAAAGTGAGTCATAGTTATACTTTCCAAGATGTGTTTGCATAATAGAAGCGTCGAAAAGTTATAGAGAAATCAATGGAGGGTTGTTGAAATAAACTTATTGTACTGTCAAATTGACCATAAGTATAACAACTACAAATTTGAATTTTAATTTTGTGGCTGATATCATAGCCCCATTTGACTTCAGCTAGCATATATCATTTTTTTTCAAAATATTTGCGAAGAAGAATTTTGGTGATTTCATTAATAAATTAAAAGTGCTCAAATAGAGGTCACGGGATGGACAACCAATAGTATGCTTCCTTCTCAAGTGAAGGAATCAAGGAAGAGAGAGGGAAATACAAGATCGTTCACTCAGTAAGGCTGATATGAGAACGAAACTTTTGGGGTGGGACCCCAACTCCCGCATCGTGAATTAGTTTTGCTATGTTCTATCTACATTATGAACAGAATTGAATGTTGGTTTGAAACTGTGTGTGAAATTCATTTATGTTTCTGTAGAATCCTCATGTGATCGACACAATGCATTGTCACATAATTTTTCCATGCTAAATATTTGATCAAATTACTTGAGTCAACACAATATTTAAGAATTACGAGACTATCGAACCATGCAAATGAGAAGAGGTGTTAAATCTAATAAAGAAGCCCCAACCAATATTCCAAGGCAATTTTTTAATAGTAAATCTATAACAAAAATAGTGGGTAATATATATTTATCCATAGACATTGGATTGAGTTATTTGCACCGAAGAATTGAACATACTTGTCATAAATACAGGTAGAGGAGTTATAAAAAAAAACATGCATACAATTTTGTGATTTTAATCTAGTGCAACAACATGCAGAAGGCATCGACAAGCTCTTCAACATGCATACAAAAATGATTATCATGATTTTTTAGGAACTCCTCACACTCTTCTCCTATGAAGGTCAATGTTGGCTCACAAAATTTCAACATCTTGAGGAAGACCTGAGGTGAAAAAGAAACAGGAGACTGGTCCTACAATTGAATAATTCTTTGGCTTGAAATATATCTCTCAGTGCACCAAGAGACCATCTCCTTATAGTCAAAGACTTCAGGGACACAACCTACACGAGCAATTCTAGATGTCCAAATTACTTCCTTCTGGGCGGAAGGGGATGAGTAGTAAGAGTATGCCCTAGACCACTGGAAGTTTTGGTCATCATGCTCAAAGGTGTTTACTGTATCTCTACATAACTGTTGTCGATATTCTTCCATAATTTGACGAGAACATCCGTTTTCTCTAGATGATATTTGAAATGAACACTCGAAAGGGATAATATAACCCTCCACAAATCTTGTTTTAATACGTATCAATGGGAGATCTCCTCAAGCCTTTTGCTGATTAATGACAATCTCTACGGTTCCTACGTAATGAGTTGTTACCATTGAAGCTTACTAATTGCATACTTAGAAATAAGTGTGAAGGTGGCGGGGATGATGAAGAGCGATTAAGGATTGGAGATTTCATGAAGGCACCATCCGAACGACGCGCGAAAGAGATTCCATGATGTTTGAAATGAACACTCAAAAGGGATAATATAACCTTCTGTAGATATTGGTTTAATGCGTATTAATGGGAGATCTCCTTGAGCCTTTTTCTCATTAATGACAATGTTTATGGTTCCCACATAATGAGATGTTAGAATTAAATCTTAATAATTCCATACTTAGAAAGAAGTGTGAAGGTGGCGGGGACGACGAAGAGCGATTAAGGATTGGATATTTCGTAAACCCGCCAACCCGAGAACCTGCGAAAGAGATTCCAATAAATGGCCAATTATGGAAAGCGGTCGGTTAGGCTTCAAAATAGGGTCACAAGTTATATTTACGAGACATGAGGGTCCGACGGTCAAATTGTATGTATCCAAAATTTTGACTACAAAATGTGTAACACAAAATAGGGGATGATGGCGGAGTTCGGTGATCAATTTGTATATCGCGGAACTTCGGGTGTTGTTTGTAGGTCGCAAAACAATGGAAGTGAAATGTTGAGTGCACCTGCCTGGGAACCGATGATGGAAAAAGTGGCTAAGTATGGAATGGGGAAGCAGTCAGTCGGACTCGTGATTTAAAAGCATGAGACATTTTCAGAAAAAAAACCAAGTAACTAGAAAGGGAAAGTAGAGGGGAAAAAGAAAGGGGAATTTGGTTGTCAATTTGTATATCGGGGAATTTTGGGTGTTGTTTGTAGGGCATGAAACAATGAAAGAACAATATTGAGCTTGCCTCGATGGGAACCTGTGATTGAAAAAGTGGCTGAGTATGGAATGGGGAAGCAGTCGGTCAGACTCGTGATATAAAAATATGCGTGGAAATGTGAACGTGTATGCAGGTCAGATTTTTGTAACCATTTGGATGAAGTATGCAGGTGAGATTTTTGTAACCATAATTCTTAGTATGCAAAGCTTGCACTATGTTGGGCATTTCACTTGTGCTCATTGATACTTCTTGTGAACTGAAAATCATGTGTTTTAGATGACATCAACATATTTATCATGGCATAGATGAATAAATAACTCAGGATGTTTGTTTGTTAAACATAGGAAGAGAACAATGTATGAATATTTAACTTTGTCCTTATCATTTTGTTGATGTTTGTGATGATTGACTACTCATGCCCATGTCACTCGTCCAACTTTTTCTGATGCAAACATGTGTACATTGAACATGACAATGACTAAATAAGCATATTCATTTTATATTGTTCATAATGGTTTTGGATGTCACATAGAGGCTAGAAGGGGATCGAATATGAAATAGGGTGTCAAGGGATACTCAGGAGATGTGAGGGCTCAATGGTCAAATTGTATGTCTCATAAATTTTGAGTGGAAAATGTGTAACATGGAACAGGGAATGATGGGGGAGTCTGATGGTCAATATGTATATCGCGTAACTCTAGGTGATTTTTATAGGTAACGAAACAATAGAAGCACAATATTGAACCCGCCAGCCTGGGAGTCTGGCTGTCAATTTGTATATCGTGAAACTCCGGGTGCTGTTTGCAGAACATAGAACAATAGAAGTGCAATTTTGAGCCCGCCAACCCGGGAACCCATGATTGAAAAAGTGGCTAAGCATGAAATGGGGATGCAGTCGGTCGGACTCGTGATATATAAGCATGAGTGGAAATGTGAACCTGTGAGTTTGCCAACCCGCGCACCTAAACATTTTCGGAAAAATGACTAAGTAAAGTAACCAGAAAGGGAAAGTAGAGGGGAAAAATAAAGGGGAATTCATTTAAGTATAGAAGAGGGAAAAAAAAGGATAAATGAGAGCGGGAAATAGAAAAGGGGAGGGCAATTTTCGGAGGTGGTAAATCTTAACAAAGCCCCATTGTTTCCAAATCATCATTTTCTAGTCCAATATTTTATCCACATACTCATTTTGTGTGTTTAATTTACTATCACTATTGGTATACTTTTTCGAACATTGAACTTCAACTTCCTATGCTATGGCATATAAGACTTCATCCTCTTGTCCAATTAGTCGGTTTATTTCATTGTAGCAATGCAGAAAATACAATGGGCATGAAGGTAAGTTGGCATGTAGAAAGACATGTAAAAAAATAAATACAGTTCTATTTATTTCAATGTAGAAGTACAAAAAATATAGTTGAAATGAAGATAAGTTATTATGTAGGAATATATGTAGTATCTACATATAATAAACTAGGTGCAAAGCAGTATAATAAATATACAGACAATAAATGAAATACAAAACAATGGAATATGAAATAAGGGTAGAAGCATGCACCTTTGTATGTCTTCTTCTACATTTGTGGTTAAGAGTTCTTCGTCTTGTCCAATTATTCTATTTGTTTAAATGTGGGAATGCAAAAAATACAATGAACATGAATGTAAGCTGGTATGTAATGGAAAAAAAAACAATATGTACATACAATAAATGAGAATCAAAGAAATAGAGTAAAAGATAGAGTTAGAAGCATGCACCTTTGTTTTTCTTGATCCATGGTTGTGGTTATATAGAATTTTTTCTGGCCAAAATATATTACAAGCCAAAAAATATTAAGAAGTTTGATGATCCTAGCTGAATGATTTGGTTTTGTGYAAAAAMGTATCCAGATATGCTTTGAGACATGGAAATATGATTTKGTAATATGCTTGATTTATATTTCATAATTCAAGTACAAGACAAATTGTACCATGGTCATACCAGTATGTGTCTAAGATAAATAGGGTGTATTGTGAAATGGGAACATTTGACCATACATGGTCAATAAGTGAGTTGTGTACATGCTTTACCTTATACAAAAGAAAGCGGAGATTGTAATTGCACATGTAGTTTTCCAATTCTTTTGTTATGGCACTATTTTGTAGCATGTCAACATTGAAGTCTCCTAGAATGATAATGATTTCGTTTAGATGTAAATGGTGTAATGCATTTGAAACAACATTCATTATGTTGGGCAATGTTGCATGCAAAGCGGCATAGAGATTCAATATTGCAATTTCCAATCCATGGAAAATTACTATTGCTAGCACCATCTCAACATTTTTTTCTTTGAAATGCATATGATACAAAATTGTTATATGTTTTTTCACTAATATCATCACTCCATGCATAATGTAACTTGATATGCAATTGTGATTTGAAAATTACTTGTTTTTCATGCATAAGGTCATGTATGTTTCTTGCAAGCATAGAATATCAGATTGCTTTGTGTCATAGTCATTGAGTATATCATTCATATGTGCATTTAAGTTGCACTTGTTAAGTGAGAAAATTGATACAGATGAGTTTGTTTGTATGGATTGGTAATCATATTGCAGATGCCATTTTGAACTAGCCCGAAGGTGTTGCATCTTAGTATTGACTTTATGTTTGACTTTGAAGTTATCTTTTGTAAGAGTGCTTAGAAAATAAGATTTCTATTTATCATGTGGGAGGATACATCGAAATCAACATTAATGTTTGGACCCAGCTTGTTTTGTGTTTTATCTTCATCCTTTACCCGATATTTTCATTTTAGGTCCTAGAACTTTCTCTTTATAACTTACTGAAATATGTCACTGATAAAGATGGATAATGACTGACAATGGTGTGCAATTTTTTTGCATCTTGGTTACCTTTGTATCATACTTATCCCTTCTACACCTACCTGTTGTTTTCTTCTACAAAACTTTTTTGCAAGGGCATGTAGGTACTCATTCCCGAGAAAGGTGCGAATATCATTGACGACATGGTGGGAAAGCTAAAGAATTTCCTTATTCAATTGAGCTCTTATATTTCCACTTTGTCACATAAGGGAAAGGACCGAGATTTGTAATGCTAGAAAAAATGATAGCTGGAGTTGTGCAGACGACATTGGCATACACATGGTGCACAATTTGGGGAAACAATTGGAGGAAAATTTATGAGCAGGAGGAAAAAATATGCCAACCTCTATGGAAAGTCTGCAGGATAGAAATGATGAATAAATACCTAAACATTCTTACTTTCAAACTGTAAATAGTAAAAAGTAAAGAACGAATATGAATGAAACTATGGTATTGAAACTTACTCGTTAATGATGAATGACATAATCACAGGTCCAATTGCGAGTGCATGATTTCAACCCTGTAAAGTGCAACAACAAATCCTAGAATTACCAAAGATTCCATTTTAGGTCTTGGAAATTTTTATTTATAACTTACTGAAATATGTCACCGATAGAGATGGATAATTCCTAACAATGGTGTGCAATTTTGTTGCAGTTTGGTTACCATTGTATCATACTTAACCCTTCTACACCTACCTACAGTTTTCTTCTACAAGAACATTTTGCAAAGGAAACAAGCTTGACATTGTCTTTTCATGTGAAAGACACGGGTTCGATTCCCGTAGGGGATAGGTAGGTACTCATTCCTGGGAAAGGTGGGAATATCATTGAGGGCAAGGTGGGAAGGCTAAATAATTTCCTTATTCAATTGAGACATTATATTTCCACTTCGTCACATACAACAAAGGACTAAGATTTGTAATGCTAGAAAAAATGGCAGTCGGAGTTGTGCAGATGACATTGGCATGCACATGGTGTAGAGTTTCGGGAAAAAATGGAGGAAATTTAAGAGAAGGGGGATTCAATGATATGCTAACCTTTATATAAAGTATGCATGATTAGAATGATGGATAAATACTTAAACATTATTACTTGCAAACTGTAAAAAGTAAACAGTAAACAACAAATACGAATTAAACTTACTCGTCAATGAGGAACGATAGAATCATAGGTCCAATTGCGGGTGCATGATTTGAACCCTGAAAAGTGCAAAAAAAGCTACAACTGCAGGTGCAGGACTCCAACCTTGAGAATTTTAAGAAAAAAAGAAAGAAACAAGAAAAAAAACAGTGAGCAAGGACCAACAGGTCCAACTGTAGTTGCATAACTTCAACCTTGCAAAGTTGAACCAAACAAAAACAAGTAGCAACCAACGAACCAACGAACTAGTGAACAAGAAACAACCAATGAACCAGTAAAGAATATATGTCTCTTCAATGATGGAGAAATTGCATTCCAAACATAGAAGAAATTTGAAACATATAATGACTATGCAAGTGGTGGTGGATATTTCCCAAATTCACTGCAAGATTGTATTAAAAAATTGGAGGAAAAATGTACAGTGACAGACATGTTATCGCACAATTTGTACTTTGATAAAAGAAAAGGTAGAAGGAGAGAAAATTGGCGTAAATTGAGAGTATTCTATCACTGTCACCTCAATAGGATTCCTCTTTATCTTTAGGGTGGTAGGCCCAGGGAGACGTCCCCAGTGACCTGGGGGTTTAAGAAGGAAAAGTAAAATTGGCTAGATAAATATCCCCTCTCACAAGTCACCACCGATCAAAAAGTTCTGTTTTATAACCAATGAAAAGATAATATGTCAGAGTGTACCTTCCTGGAAGAAATCAACAGGAACTATATATATTTGCAAGTACACTCGCTAGTTAGCACTTCATAAAACCATAGACTTGAACTCAATAAAAGCAATTGGATGATAATAATGAAGTAAACAGAAAATTGTAACAACAATATTTATAAGGAAATACTTCACATTAAATGCCTTGAAATAACTTCAAAATGACTAATAATAATTAACCATTGAAATCATAATACTAGCATTTGTTAGAAGCAAACAAGACAATGTATAAATCAACCTTCTCAATTGTTTTTAGAAGCTTTTAATGCTGCAATTAATGGATGTATCTTACTTTAATAATAAAAACAATATTGTTAGTAGGTTAATCTATTCTAGGGTTAGAAACGGTTAGTAGGAAGCTCAAAGAATAGGTTTTGATGGTTGTCTTGATCAATTACTCAAAAGAGGACTTAGACTAGTGCTTTTAGGAAAAATGGAGTCAATGATGTGGCAGGAAATGTTGAAGAAAATGATAGTAGGAGAGTTAAGGACAAGAGAGATTGATAGATTGGAGTATTGCTAACCCAAGGCTCCAATTATCAAAAGCTAGGGGAAACTAGCTACTCAGGTGTATGTAACCCTAGGCCTTAGTAGAATTTCCTTCCTCCTTAACTCAATGATGAAGAAAAATAGGCTAAGATGAAGCAAATGGTTCTAAGGTTTTGCAATGGCAAGGCCATAGCAAATGCTTCAAGAAAAATGGCCTTTTGACAAGATCTAGTATGTGAAGGCTTTTGAGGTTAGGACAATAACATGTGCTAGTATTCCTAGGGTTTAATCAATAAATTTCATAATATTTAATGTAAATTCAAGATAAATAAGACTATAACCATTCAATTAAGAAGAATTGTAGAAATATCACTTACATTCATCAAGAATAATCAAGAAAAACCCTAGTTGAACACTTCCACCAAGAAACTTGTCAAAATACTCCAAGATTTGGTCTTCCTCAACAAGTGCACCTAAAATTTCAGCCAAGAAACACTAAGTAGGGTGAAAATTTCATTCCTCACAAGTTTTAGTGAAATATGATGAAAAATACAAGGGAAAAAACCCTTATTTATACAATCTCAATGACCAGATTTAGGTAGAAAAGGATGACATAGCTAGTTACATGTAATATCTAGTTTTTACATTAAATGACATAATAAAATCCAAAATCAAGCAGAAAAGGTGACATCATTCCCTTTTAGGGTGACAATGGGCCTTTTTAGGGCAACGTTGGCCTCTAGGAGCAAAATGTTAGGCCTCCTTGGGCCTTTGGATCAAACCACACGTGCCACTTGGCACACAAATGCCTCCAAAGTGTCCAAAATGCTATATGATATCATGGTCCACATGGGTGACGTCATGGGCCTTCCAAGTCCTACATCATGGTGAGAAGGGAAAGACCCCCCTGGGTCCAAGCATGCCAGGATGCCTTTGGTGGAACATCCTCCTCCTTCTCTGGTGCAAACCTATGGTTTGTCTCTGCCCTTGGATGGCGTCTCAACATCCATCTGGTGGGATTTTATCCCTATGGAGGTCCGAACTAATCATCTCCCCATGTGTACCTGTCATTCGGGTGTGGCATTGCAACAACAAAAAGTATACCCTCCATGGTCTCATAAGTCACAGGGATCATAGAAATGTAAATCACATCTAATAATAGAGTTATTTAAACATGTGAAAGAAACTCCCTTTCCTAGACAAGTTCTCAAAGACGTTATGCTATTCTACAAGCCAAGTTTGGAGGCGAAGCTAGGATGTCCTATTGGGATAATTCTCATTGAACGTGGGATGTTTCCAAGTGAAGACAAATCCAGGCCATGTAAGTGGGTGAGGTGGTAAGGGATGTCTGATCAATGGGTGCAGTGATGACATGGGAATGTATGGATTATCTGTGGGTGACTCTAAAGAGGGTGAGATGCACCTTGTCATGGATGCAAATGTTTCCAAGCCCATTCATCCCTTTTATCTTTTTATCTTATGGAGTTTTATTTCAAGAGACTAGTTAGGGGACACTGCCTTGGCATGGTGACCAATGATGAAAATGTTACCCACAAGAATTTCATGAAAATTAGAAGGCTGGCTCATGATGAGACCCCCTATCCTCTAACTAGGTCTTGATTTTATTATTTTTATAGGTCCCTCTGTTTCTTACTAAGAAGCCTTTTATTTCTTTCTCGAGAATCCCTGGGCGAAGCATATGAAGGTTTCATTCTTTTGGATTTTATCTTTTTCCAACTACTTTTACCCTCTAGGCCTTTAGCCCCTTCTTCCCAAAAGGTAAGGTACAACCCTTTGCTAGCTTACAAAACCCAATGCTCGAACCAGTGT
>JASDQU010712212.1:22084-45548 GCA_032191745.1 Picea mariana | reverse complement strand
TTCTGCTTCGGGATTCTTCGTTTGCTCCCCTTCCTGGTGTTTTCCGAGGTTAGAAATTGCGTCCTCAGAACCTTCAGCATCCTTTTGTTTCGCCTTGGAAACACCCAAACCCCCCAACACAGTGGGAAGGCTTCTTCGTCTATGTTCCTGGAATTTTAATACAGATGCTATGTCTTCGGGTGCTAATGATTGGATCCGGGCTAGCACTTCTTCATAAGATCTCGCCCCTCAGAAAACGTCATCCGAGGGTGAATTTTCATGCTCAAATCTCTTGATCCCACAATGAGATAAATGGTTGCTCACAACCCTCTGTGGATCATGTTTCTTAACTTCGATGGAGACCAAACTTAGGGCCTCCAGGGTAGCAACCTCGACTTTGGCATGCCCGAAATCTAATAAAGAATAGGAATTCAGCCGAATAGAAAAAGAAGGCCATACCTTCTTTGAGTAACCCTTGAGTTCTTTGCTCACCCCTCCAATTACCATATGTCA
Organism: Picea mariana; assembly: GCA_032191745.1. Classification (NCBI taxonomy): domain Eukaryota; kingdom Viridiplantae; phylum Streptophyta; class Pinopsida; order Pinales; family Pinaceae; genus Picea; species Picea mariana. The sequence goes on along the minus strand of JASDQU010712212.1, from coordinate 45,056 downwards.
GGCGACCTCTCGACAAGCCAGCTTGTCGGGGATGAACAAGGGCAGCGCATGAGGGGGAACAAAAGCCCCGAAAACTCTGAAATACGAAAAATCTGCCTCCACATACCAATCCTCTATGCCACTCAGACCTGTTGCAATTTTTTCTGAGACGCGAGGTGGTGGGTGCCCAAAAATGACGATATGCAGGGGCACCATCACCCAGTTAAAAATCTCATATGTGAACTTTTCTGCTTTATTCTCCCATAGTTTGTCATGATACTCGTGCACGGGTTTTTCTTGGGCTAGATTCCAAGCCCAGATCATCAAGGGGAATGGGGTCATGGAACATACCGCGTCCATGATATATGCTGACATGAAAAATGAGGACGGTTTCCTGCTTTCCTTCTGTTCCTGATACTTTGTGACCCTGTTGGCCAAACTGTCTGAGAGCATCTTTGCCCAATTAAATGAGCAACCTTCTGCGACCCAAAACATGAGAGGCACCCACGCGATGTAGAAATGTGATGTGTCTTCTCTCCCAAATAGTCAGCATGTCATCATGGCCACATATTTATACTGTGGCTCCAAAGAAGAGATAGAATAAACACCATGGTCATTTGCTCTGAATTTCACGGAGCACGAAACCCAATCTTTGATCAAACCGTGCATGGTTTTTTCATATTGGATGCACTCTTTCTCTTTGAATTCCTCCAGGAACCTAGCACCATATGTATATTCAGACATCGAAGGTAGCTTGTACATGGTTTGTAGATGGTTGGGCCTAAAATTCCCAACAGTAACTCGTTGGTTGTTCATGATCGTCCTGGTGGGTAAGTCTACGTGGTCCAATGCCCAACGGATCATGTCATAATACAGAAGCAACCGTGGCCTGGTTGCTACTCTGTGCATCCCAGATTGGACAATTATCTTGTACTTGGTGTGTAGATCATCCCTTTCGATGTCGTCAGAGTCGTCTGAGTAATCTACCAATTCTGCTTGCAGAACATTTGACACGAATGACCAGTCGGGGATCGAGTCGACACTTCGGGCTGAAGTATCAGCTACATTGTCTGAGCCCTATCCTGCGACTTCGACATTCACCTTTGCTACTTTCCGCGGAGCCATGACTGCAGTTTGCGTTTTCACTCTTCTTTGATAGAACTGCGTATACATGCAAAAAGTAATGAACTCAGAAACGATGAGCTCCGCATGCTATGAAAAATGCATAATGAAACGTAACTCTCGCATATATTTGAAAAAATGGTACCTTTCAAAACAAGCCTGACAATTCCAAATTAGAAATAAACTTATGCCGTAAAAATCCGATCTTACACATAGATTTACCTTATCTTCCCATTAATGTCATAAATTTTGGCGGTTTGATAGTCAATCAGAGTGTGGAGAGAAAATAGCTACCTCGGGGAATGTGCAAGCCTCGATGCACGGGACATATATTTCTTTATTTTAAATTATCAAAACTTAGCAACGTTAATAACTTTCTCGTTGTTCGCTGCATCGTGGATTTCCTTCTTAACTTTTTGAGTCTTCAACTCGCGAGACTGCGAGGACTGATTTTGGCTTAATTAACAGTAATCATGATTTGGAGCATTATTAATTTTATTAATCAATTTATTCGCCATATCGCGACTCGGAACTTCAAAGACAAGTTTCTGGGAGATTAGTATGCTGAGTCGCGAAAATGCGAGATGGCGATAATTAAGACTCAATTAAGGGGAGGAAAATCTTAGATTATGCGATTAATTAATCATGCTATAATTACGTCGCGACTTCGTGAGTCGGGGTTTTAGTCTCCATAACTTTCTAAAAGATAGTGCCGAGTGGCGAAGCGCCGAGAACAGATTTTAACCATGGTTAGTCTTTTTGCCTTTAATCCTTGACCTGGGTTAGCCCGAAAGAACCTCGTGTTCTCGGCTCTCGGATATGTAAAAATAAAAATTCAAACTTGGCGAACACCGAGGCACGAAACCCCAACGACGTCTAATCATTGAGTTAAAAGACTTTACCCTGGTTACTGTCTTGAGCGAAAATTTAAAACAACTTCGCCGTTTCGTGACTCAGGACGTGTGAATTCATGGGTTATAATATCCGACCTGCGAGTTCCCGAAGTAAAACAAAGAGAGTGACATTCTTAAGAAAGTAGATGTGTTTCGAGAGTGGAAAAGCATCGCTGCTTACGTGACAAGGTTGCAGAGTTTTAAGATCTCAGAAGGAAAAAAGAAAATCAACTTTAGATTTCAAGTATCAAAAATTGAAAATTGTGCGAGGTAAAAATAAAACAAGGGCGACTCAAACAGGAATAAGGGAGATGGCAGTGTTCGGAGATGATGAATTGATAATCCAACAAGTCAAGAATGTTTATCGAGCCAACCATCCTCGGCTCAGAAGTTATAGAAACGAGGTATGGGACCTGATTGATAATTTCTTCTCACCTTTCAACATTTATTTTGTCCCAACAGAGGATAATACTTCGTCTGATTCCTTAGCTATCTCAGCTAGTCTGTTCAGAATCCCTTTGCCGCCGAATATCAGATGTGGGGTCGAGATAAGATATAGGCCATCCATCCTGGGCAATGTAAAGCATTGGAAGGTATTCGAAGACGATCTTGAAATCGAAAAATTTCTTCAGTCCATTGATGATTTTTCTGCATTGCACATTGATCAGGACCCTGATCCTGAAGGCGACCCTCACTCTGAGGTATTCTTAAATAAAAATTTTAATCACCATATTTTTCAGTTGCCCATCAATCACATTCCAAGGGGACTAGTCCCTTTAGAAAGGTTGTTCAATGGGAATGATGTGGCAGTAAAATATAAGATTTCAGGAGGAGATGTTGATACATCTAAGCGCAACATTGGCACACAAGAGGAGCCTAAGTTCGTCAAGTTGTCAAGCAGTCTGACCCAAGAACAGAGGGATGAATACACTAAATTATTAAGAGAATTTGTTGATGTGTTTGCATGGACCTATGAAGACCTCAAGACATATGACACATCTGTCATTGAAGACAATATCCCACTGAAGGAAGAAGCCAAACCATTTAGGAAAAAGCTAAGACAAATAAATACCGTGTTGCTACCTGTCATGGAAAGAGAGGTGAAGAAATTGTTAGATGCCCAAATCATTGTTCCCTTGAGATACTTAGAATGGGTGGCCAATTTGGTCCCGGTGAGGAAGAAAAGTGGAGAAATCAGACTCTGTGTTCATTTCAGGAACCTGAATAGGAGCTCAAAGAAAGACAATTATCCCCTGCCCAACATGGAACACATATTGTAGAAGGTTACCGGTGCATCTAGGATATCCATGATTGATGGATTTTCTGGTTATAACCAGATATCATTCATGCCTGAGGACAGAGAAAAAATGGCCTTCACCACTCCTTGGGGCACATTCATGTATGCCAAAATGCCTTTTGGATTGATGAATGCAAGAGTAACATTTCAGCGAGCCATGGATATAGCCTTCATTGGGAATAAATATTAGTTTGTGGTGATCTATCTGGATGACATCACAGTCTTCTCCAAGTCTGACAAAGAGCATTTTTGTCACCTGAGAAAAGTTTTCTTGAAGTGTCAGAGGTTTGGCCTATCCTTAAACCCCAAGAAATATTCATTTTCTATGAAGGAGGGGAAGTTGTTAGGTCATATAGTATCAGCAGAAGGAGTAAGGATTGATCCCAAGAGGGTAGAGGCAATTCAGACCCTGTCACTTCCCCGGTCTAGAAAGGAAGTTCAAGATTTTTTAGGGAAGATTAACTTTCTGAGGAGGTTCATCTCAAATTTTGCTGAGATGGTGAAACACATTACAACCATGCTCAGGAAAGGAAAAGAATTAAAATGGACTGCTGAACCCAGGGAATATTTTATCCAAATAAAGAAGGCATTGACTGAGGCACTTGTGATGATCAGTCCTGATTATTTCAAGGATTTCCTGATTTTTTTTTTTGCTTCTTTTGATACCGTAGTAGTAGTCTTATTGCAGAAAAATGAGGAAGGGCGAGAACAACCCATTTCATTTTTTAGCAAGGCATTGAGAGATGCAGAAGTCTGGTATGAGATCATGGGGAAACAAGCCTATTCCTTGGTGAAATCTCTCAAAGATTTCAAAGTCTATGTCTTGCACTCAAAATTGAATGCATACGTTCCTTCAGCCTCTGTGAAGGACATCCTTATACAACCTAACATAGATGGGAGAAGAGGTAAATGGATTGCCAAGATCCTGGAATTTGATCTGGAGATGAAGCCCACCAAGTTGATAAAGGGATAGGGTTTAGCCAAGATTCTAGCTGAATTCAATTGCAAATCCTTGGGGATGAGCTTCATCAATGCCTATTTAGAAAATCAACAAGATGAGTCATCCAACAAGATGAGTCATCCAACAAGAGTTCTCAGGGTGACTTATCACTAGAAGAATGCTCCTGGTACAGAGATATTTTGTATTTTCTGCAAGAATTGAAACCTCCCGATGGAATAGTAAAGAGTAAGGAAAGAGCATTAAAGCTCAAGGTGGTTAGATATTGCCTCATTGACCGAGCCTTATACTGGAAAGACCCTCTAGGGGTATTTTTAAGGTGCCTGAATCCACAAGAAGACCAAAAAGTTATGTTTGATTTCCATAGCAGCCTTTGTGGGGGTCATCATTTCTGGAATACCACAGCTCACAAAATCCTTAGGGATGGGTATTACTGGCCCACTTTATTCATTGATGTCTACAGAGAAATCAGAGCTTGCATCAAATGCCAAAATTTCTCAAGAAAGTCGCAGCTCAAATCTCTGCCACTAAAGCCTGTAGTAGTTTCGGCACCCTTCCAGCAGTGGGGATTGGACTTCATTGGAGAAATTCATCCTCCCTCAAGTGGCCAACATATATGGATCCTGACATGACAGACTATTTCACCAAGTGGATAGAAGTCACCCCCACCAGGAGTACTTCACACAAAGTAATTATCAACTTCATGGAGGACATCATAGCCAGATTTGGCTGCCCCAGTAGAATTGTCACCGATAATGCTACCTCTTTCAGGTCTGAGCCTCTTGTTAAGTTCTGTGAACACTTTGAGATTTCACTAATTCACTCCACTCCCTATTATCCTCAAGGAAATGGACTGGCGGAGTCTTCTAATAAAATCCTGATTAAGCTCATTAAAAAATTATTGGAAGACAATAAAAGGGCCTTGGATTCAAAACTCAAGTTTGCTCTATGGGCTGATCGAGTGACAACAAAGAGGTCCCTAAACACCTCACCCTTCCAACTTGTTTATGGGATAGAGGCTATTTTCCTACTCAACTTGCTCTATTTGTGGTAAAATTCTTTCAAGACCTTGAAGGAGAACCTGACCATATGGTCAGAAAGATTCATCAAATGGTGGAGGTGTAGCAGATGAGGGAGCAGGTAATGAACAGAGCCTACAGTCATCAACAAAAGATCAAGCAAGCCTTTGACAAGAATATCAGGAAAAAAGGTTTCAAGCTGGGTGATCTAGTTCTCAGGTGGGATGCACCCAGGTAGGATAGAGGCAAACACAATAAGTTTGATTCCCTCTGGATTGGACCCTTCAAAATCTATGAATTATTTTCAAAGAACACTTACAAGTTGTAGGATTTGGAAGGCGAAGAAGTTTTTAATGGCCCAGTAAATGGGAATTTCCTGAAAAAATGTTTTTTCTAAGTCGAAGGTGGCTCCTCTATTTTTGTAAATATTTTTTTTTGTTTTCGGCTTAATAAATGACTCCATAGCCCAAAATTAAGGCATTGGAACTGTAAAAGAGTCCTTAGAGAATCACAAGGATGACTCTATCCCCCATAGAGCCTAATGTTAGCACCTAAACATTAAGGGGGTATTTTTCCTAAAGGGAACCCCCCCCATTGGTGAAAAGAGGGAAAGAAGTGGAGTAAAAAACCACTTATCCTAAGTTGGGGCACAATTTCACATTTGAATAAGTGGTGCGCAAATATGGGTAGCCAAAATCCGCACGCCCAGATCTGCAGTCAAGATTGATTTCTGGACCCCCCTCACGATTCTACCTTTAAGCGGGGGGGGTCCAGAATTGGTTGCGCATCTCTCAACTGCTTGGATCAGAGCGCTCAGATCTGTGGTCAAGGTTGGATTCCGAACCCCCCTTTCCATTATACCTTTAACAAAGGAGGGGTGGTCCAAAATTGACGGCTCTCAGCAGACCCCACATTGTCCCATCTCCAATATCTTCCACCTTCTGCCATACATCTTCCACTTAGCACCATTCTGGCCCATCCCTTTTCCCCTTTTTCTCGTTTCCACCTATCACCTCCTGCCAGGTGTTCTCCCCCCTCATCCTCCAATTCATCTTTCCTCCTCCTTCGAGCCCTCCACCTTACGGCTTCCCTGTCATTCTCACATGGCACTTTGCCTCGTCATCAGGTGCCACAACCCTCTTCCCTCTGTCCACATGTCCCTTCTCCATATCATCACCCACTCACCTTTTGCCATGTGTCACTTTTTCTCTCCCATTCGCCTCCACATGTAGGGTCATCTCTACTCCTTATCCACTTGAGCCCCGCGTTCCATGTCACTTCCGCCCATCCACTATTTCCAATTATGCGCCCCAGCCTTCGCACTAGCCTCCACATCTTATCCATCAAGCCATTCATCCGATCCAGGTGGAAACATGAATATACCTCCACATCCCAAAAGTACATAGTTGGTCGAGCCGTTCTCAATCCCAAGGAATCAGTTATTGAGGTAGTTGGTGGTGGTTAGACATCGTCTCCGCCATAAATGGAAAGTCTGGCGACGAATTAAAGGAACGTCGGTTCATCCCCAAGACTGTCAGGAGTTCGATTGTGTCTTTCATAAGTGCACGATCGTTCAGAGACTGCATGTGCAGATTGTTAGTAGACATGCAGACACAATGTTTTTAATTCAGTGTCTCGGTTTCGCTGTTGTGGTTTTTCTTTGAGTATATGTAGGCAATTTTTCCATTTTGTAATGGATCGATGGTAGAGCACAGCTCCCGATTGTAAAGATTTAATCTATCCTCTAGTTCTCTAGTTATAGAATAACATTTGAGACTTCTTGTTTAATGGCAGCCAACTTCTTCTTTCCCCTTTTTTCTCTGAATCTAAGATCCCGGGCATGAATGATCCAGTCGGGTGTGGCATTTCTATATTATGCAGGTTTGATTTTATCAGTTCTGTAATCTTCTTGGGTTCATTTTGAAGTTGTTCGGCTCTGAGAGGATCTCATAGCCAAGACTTTTCCTATTTTTTGAAGGCTTTTGGAAGATCTGACGTCTAGAGCAGACTTTGTTTCCCCTATCTTTCCCCCACTTACTCACCACTATCATTATTACTGGCTTAAGTTAGGTCAAGACCTCATGTGTCACTATTGTTCCAGACCAGTTTTCTGAGTTAGAATGATACTGTTCCGAGTTTACTTCCATTTGATCACCCCTTTATAAACAAAACATGACATAAACTGATGGGCGTCGGGCTCTGCTCCTACTGCAATCCAAGAGCAACTTCCGTCTCCAACAGTTACAACCTGACTCCAACCATCGACATTGTCTCAAATCCAACCACCTAGGTTCCTCCAAAAGGTCCTTCATGCATCACTCAACAATATTTCCCCTCCTTGGATGACCCAATAAGGATAGGGTTGAACCTTAGGTTCATATAATGAAAAGGAAGGGATGTTGGAACAAGGGTTCCATGTCAAGGGGATGTTACTCAGAGGATGAAGGGTAATAGGGAGACTTGCAATTTATTTAGCATAACTTTGCACCTAGGTTGTTATCTTCATCCATGACTACAAATGTGCCTTTATACCATCCTCAAGAGGTTAAAGAGTTTGAATTCTATTTGGTATGGGCTTAGGGAGGCTGGGAAACGATCCCAACCAAAATTCCCTTCTGAAATTATGGAAATATTTTTATTTTTCATAAATGTTTAGGGAATTTGTGGGTTGCACACTAGCAAGGCATGGATTTCCACATGTTGCACCAAGTTAACCACAAATATAAGCAAAATCATTGTTTTTTAAGTTATTTTGATGGGGGACTTTGGATTTAAAGTTGTAAGTCAAGGACAATGACTAGGCCATCTCACAATGAAAAGGGTGTTGAAAATTGTGGTATAACAATAGGAAGCAAGGAATTAGAAATAAAAATCTATAATATAACACTTTCCATCCTATCATACATAAATTATCTGTGTTTCCCTTCATTAATTTACACTTTCCATTTCCCAAGTTTTCAATTTTATTCCTCTGTTCCAAGAAAAATGATCTATAAGATAATATACAAAATTACATCAATTCCAATAGGATCATTCCTAATAAATGGAAGCTAGGTTTCCATTGAAAAAAATCAATGTCAGCACCAACATCATCACTATAAACATCAACATCACTACTATCACCATTATTACTACCAACATCAAAAGAAACAACCTCTGGGCTGCATAAAATGAATTCTATAGGATCCCCAGTATCCTATAGAAATTATTACAGCAACAGTAAGAAAATACAGTAAGAAAATCCAGGAAATCCAAAGGAATTCCATCACTAAAGAAATCTTCACAAGGTTCAAACAACAACGGAAGAAAAACAATAAATCTATATCAATTCTACAGAAACCCTTTCTGTGTAGGAAAACAACAGAGACATGTTTGTGCACATAATTTCTAGTAATATGCATCAATTCAATATACAGTATAAAATAATTCAATATACATGCAACACTCAATGCCTTCACAAAGGTAACCTAAGGTAATAACATTTATTTCCTCTCTCTTAAATTTTCATTTAGCAACATACAAGGTTAAATGCATGGATATTATTGATGGTTGATATATATAAAATCAATCGAGGGTGATGATAACAAGGATGTTATCAACTTTCACTTCAAGGGGAAAGACATGACTCGTGAGTGAATGAGAACGATAGATCATTCAAGTGGAGAATCATCCAAATGAACTAAAGATCACAACCACATGGGTTAATGAGAACAACAACCATCATATCAACAAGTGGGGATAAGATGAGAGTTAAAACCAAAATTCAAGCATAAGTGGGAGTAAGTAAACCTTAGTCACCATTTCAAATTTCTTCCAAAACACAAAGAGCATTCTAAGAAAAGTGAAAAGATAGGAATGCGAGCCAGTGAATCGCGATAGATGGGAAAACACTCAACTAGAGAAAAAGGCTTGCTCCAGAGAAATAAGGTTCACCAAGGGAAGGTATCGATTGAAATCCTTTTGACGAAGAATTTCTCAATGCCTCACATTTTCCTTAGACAAATCTTATAATTTTGTTTATGAATTTCACAATTTTCTAGGTCTGCATAGTTTACGTGGGTAATGGTATTCAATCATGTAGAAAATCTTCTACAAATTCCTGTAGAAATTTTTTTGCAGAGTCTTGTATAAATTACTTGAGAAAATACCTTCTTCCCCTTGATTTCTCTCTTGATACCTTATTGAAACCCTAATTTTATCAGTAATTGCTATTGCAAATCCTTGGCTCTGAACCATTAAAGTTTCCTGAAGAATAAAGGTTTAGTTTTTTTTTTTCCCCTGTACACTACCTCCTGTAGGAAAATATAGCCTATATTATTCTTTGCAAAACTCTTCTCCCTTGGAAATAGTCTTTGTGCATGTAAATTCTACATATCGGTGAGTAGTCATTTCTAGAAACCATAGAAGAATGGTTCAATAAAAGAGAACCAACTGAGACATCAAGAAGTTATGATAATCTAGAAATTGTGGAAATATTTCAAAGAAGCAACTGGTTAGGATACTTTGAGAGACTAAGGGGCTTTGATGATGAAATTTCTTTGCATTTTGCACTTAATTTTCAGAACATCGAAGAACAAGAATATGTATAAAAAATGAGAGGTTTGGTGATCAGGTTCAATGAATCATTTATCACCAAGGTATCTAACGTGCCAATGGGTCTTCCTTGGGATAATGAGGTAGGGAAAGAGGCTATCAATGATAAAAAGTCATTTTTCACCCAAATGAAAAGCCACAAAAAGATAAAATTGTCATCAAGAGAGAAATCCTCTGTAATATCCCCCAAAAAAAATTATTATTGAAGTCTCAAATCACTTAGGAATTTATTTCTATTTTTGGTAAATTCAAAATTGGAAAATTATTGCCATTTATGGCAATTCTAAATTTGGATTTTAGTTAAATTGTAATTTATTATTATGATTGTTGGGAAAAGATTTGATTTTCCCAACCAACTCTTTGACTATGACACTTGTAAGAAACAAATATTTTTATATTTATTGCTGAGAGACAAATGGAGCAACGAGGTTGAAATCAGTCGACCATGACTCCATGAGTGGGGAACATGTTGGAATTACCTCAGGGTTGAATGTTACAAGTGGAAAATCAGGAATTTGGCCATTGGTAGCCCTTGAAAATCAGGGATTTGTAAAGATGCGAAAATTCCCAAGGGGGAAAAGACCTAGGCACAATATGCTTTTGCATATATAGCATATGGGAGGAGGCAGGACGTTGCCTAGTCTGCTAAGGAGAGGAAGATCACTTGTTGTTATGAGCACTAGTTTCTGAGTGTGAGGCAAGGAGAATTTTTCTGATTTTGAAAGAGGATGATAATTAAGGAGGAGTTTGGAGTTCGCCCTCATGTATTCATTGTCAAGCTAGGGGGTGAACGGAGCAAGTAGTTTGGCTTCTCTGTTCTATGGTTGGGCAGAACTTGGTTGTTTCATTTGTTGTCCCGACACTTTATTCAGATATTCACTCCTACCTATGGTTTTCTGCTAAATTGTTTTAATGGATAATGGATGGTAGAATGAAATGAATTGTGGAATTAGATTCTATTTTTTTACAGTTTGAATTTATCAGTGAGTAGAGTTAAGAAATCTACGGTATGTGATAGTTGTTAGTTAATGTGCAAAAGTTTATTATTCGAATTATGTATCCTATGAATTCCGCAATAGGAAACATATATCAATTCGATTTTACTGTGGATATTAGGAAGACTTGGCATAAGTTTGATTATAGATTCGAGTATAAACATATTTAAAACTATTTCAGATTTCTACAGGTTGACTATTCTTAGTATAGATCTACAGGAAATATCGGTGTATGCATTTATAGATTTCTGAACAGAAGTATTATCTTGATAAGTAGAACCTATACCATATTTGTATTTATACCTGCATGTCACATTCGCTTGAAGAATGTTTAAATTTTACATTTACCAAATGAAAATTTCAGCGAGTATCAGAATCGAAATATATATATGTGTGTGTGTGTGTGTTGCTACCATATGAATTTTCCATGCTTCATGAATATCCAATACACAAATAATATTTAGTGACTATCACAAATATGTTTCCATGAAAATCCGACAATATTAAATATAGCAGAAGGTTACAGTACTTATCCTTTTTAACAATCTCAGTGTAACAACCCTAGTTAAATAGTTACATAGGGTTTATCAAGTATAGTTAATTAAATAATTAATTGTCCTAATATATTGTAGTTAAACAATGATTATTTATCAATAATATTAATTAATTAATTAATTAATTAATTAATTATTAATTATTAATTGTTTATATCTGTTGATTAATTAATTAACTCATTAAAGGTTAGGGTAATGAATTAAGAGCTTAATAATTTTTATTTATTTACTATAAAACTTTGCATATACAGGGGGATGAAGCATTGAGTGGAGGGATAAGGTAATAAATGAAAGGATAAGGTAATAAATGGAGAGATAAGGTGAGTGGAATTAAAGGAGGGTAGGAGTTGGTGAATGGAGGGGAATATGACTAGGTAGAGGTTTTTGGGAATTGATTATGAAAATTTGGGAGAGGAGCATTATTGCAGGAGAGGACTGTATTTTCTAAGGGATATTTTTTGGTTTGGAGTTTGGGTGAACTGTTGCAGGGGGCACAAGGTTGTTGGGAGTTTTGGGCTCGGGGGCCAAGAATCCTCATGGAATCTTGGAGCTAGGGAGCCGGATAGGCTGCTCCTAGCTGGCTAGGTGGTTAGTCAGTTTTGGGTAGGGTTTGGTCAGAGAATTAGGCAAATTTTTGGGCAAAGAAGCAGAGAGGACAGTCGGATATTGGGAAAATAGCATCAACCAGAGGTATCTATATTCATGAATTTGCTGGGTTATGGGGTCATTATGTAATTTATTAGATTATTGTTCATAAATTTAAATTTATGTTGCTTATATGATGAATATTGAAATTGCTTATTTCTTATACGTCGAAATGATGAATGAAATTGATTATTGCTTATGCTGAATAATCTTAATGTTTAAATTTACAAAAAAAATTAGGCTTTCTTAAACTAGGTTCTTACACATGGTATCAGAGCTCGGTTTCAAAGTTGAAACCTAGGGTTTGACCACCCACATAATTGTGCAAACTGTTCCCTAAAAACAACTCCTAATATACAACCTAGAAACCTTTTATTTACAGGTCATAAACCCTATGAAGACTCCCATGTTCCAACCACCTTTACTGATCCTACTAATCCTCACCTGCACAAAGGAAGGATTAACAAGAATTAGCTTCAGAAATATTTTATTTTAAACCAAAAATTATGAAAGGTATATAAACAATAGTTATATCCAACAATATTTTATTATAAACAAAAGATTAGGAAGGTATATATACTAGTTTCCTTATATAGAGGATTATATATACAATAATGAAAATAAATAAATAATAAATAAATTACTTTGAAACTACCTTAGAATCATTCACAGAAAAAATAAAATAAAAAAATCATGCTTTACGTAAGGACAATTTAACCCTATATATATATATATATATATTGAAAGTAAAATATATTGGCCTATGCAGGTCTTGAACATTCACCCAACTCACTCACCAGACCACATTCTCTTAGCATTGATTAGCACCACCTGCTAGTTGAACTCCATTTGCTCGAATCCCAGATGTCTTTACATCTGGAATATGTGATGGCACAATGCGCTTCCCTCATTTTTGTGATTCAAAACATGATAATCCACTCCAACAACCTCTCCATCTTCTTTGACGTTCTTCAACTAGATGTTCGGGGTCAGCTGAACTGATAGCAAGGGCAACAACATTCAGAGTCGTTTCACTGCTACTTCCTGTGTTGTTGGCCATCATTAGCTTCCTCTCACATTTCTCAAACGAAAACCTACACACCACTGGTCAACCTAAATACAAGCCAACGACCAACGCCAGAGCCACCATTATATATATATATATATATATTGGTATAAAGAAAAAATAATAGACCCAAGGCCCAATATTCGACAAATAACAACACACCATCGAGTGCATATGTCGACACAAGGCATCACACACAAGGCCATGAGGAGAGACCCCACGAGAGGCATCCCACATTACTCATCATCCCAGCCCAGCACAAGAACAACCCAGGTCACACACAGCCCAATGCAAGCATAGCCCAAGTCACACATAGCCTAACACAAGCACAAAGCCATGACAGAGGAGCCGCACACTGCACACACACACAAAAAAGAATAATTATTAATAAACAAAAAAAAAAAATAGGTGCAAGCCCACAGACCATTTGCCAAGCCACGGGGAGGAGCCCGCAAGAACCTAGAAAATGTACAAGTGCCAGCCCCATCACAAGCAAATTCCATGCATCAATTCACAGGGAGGAGGAATCCATGGGGGCATTCGAGCGCCTGAGCACCGTGCACCAGACCAAACCACAAGGGACGAGCCCACGGGGGCATATGCTTCTCTACTGGCCATTTTTTTTCCCAAAGTGGAATCAATGCCTAAGAACTCCCTCCGAGAAGAGTCTAAGTAGATATAACCTCTTCTGCCATAGATATGTTAATAAGAGGACTATGCTTCACTCAAAACAACTCTGTTTAAGATGTTGGATCATTATGATAATTGTGGGATTTGAACCCACGCCCTTTCGAGCCATAGGCTAAATCTAGGGCATTGAACCACTCAGCCAAACTATCAACAACAATGGAGAAAATCGAAATGGATACCTCTCCCACAAGCATAGCGCCTTCACCAAGGTAGACTCCTTTCCACAATACCAATGCAAGCACCAAAATTTTGGGCATGTCAAGAACATACCAGCACACAAGTTACCCAAGTGCAAGCACCAAATTTTGAGTCTACAATTCAAGACACAAACAACCACAATCCCAGTGTAAGCGCCAAGGCTGACTCCTTTCCACACGATACCAGCCAAGCACCTGCAACAACAAGAAAGTCAATTCAGAACAACCACAACAAACAGTCTAGCACCTAAGTGAACAGCTACAACAAACAGTCCAACACCAAAGGCGATACCAAACGCTGAGTCGTAACAGAAGAGGAGGCCGCAAGAGACAACCACACCAGCACCTCCTCTGCGCTTGGGTTCTCTGCCGCCATGAGAGTTATGCATAGTGGGATGAGGAGAGGAAGGATGACCTTGCGGGGCTAGGGTTAGGAGCATAGGGTTTTGGGGTAGTAAGAACGAGTGGGGTGGGGGGCACGTGGACCTCATGTGAGGACCCACTTCCCGATTTTAGTTATTTATTTATTTATTATTTTTATTATTCTATTTTTATTATTCTATTTGTATTATTATTATTATTATTTTATTTTTTTTAGTTATTTTAATTATTATATTAAAATTAAACACAAATTTATAAATTAGGTTAAACATGTTATATTATATTAGGTCTAAATCTTTAGATAGATTTATATATATATATATATATATATATACATTTTTTTTTTAAAATTAGGTTAAACATGTTTAAACAAGTTTTAAATTTATATTGGCTAATTTATGAAATTATGTTTTAATTATGGTGATTAATGTTTTAAGTTATTTTATATGTTTTAAATTAAAGGTTTAAATATATGTTATTAAGATTAAAGTTTAAAACCTTAGTTTTAAAGATTTAAAACTAAGGTGATTAAGGTTTAAAAACTAAGTTTAAGGTTTAAAACTAAGGTGATTAATTTAATAAGAAAATTCAAAGTATTGCGCCCGAGGCCCAATATCCAAGTCCACAAGCTAAGAACCAAATCCCAGCGCACAAGCACCAAGATTCAATGCATAGCCTCAGACATACTACATCATACGACCACAAGTAAAGAAAGAATACATAACCACAATGCACAAGCGCTAAGCTCCAATGCCCGAAAGCCACTCTACAATCCTCAAGACTCGCATCTGCAGCCATCGAGTCACACAATTCAATGCATATGTACAACGCGCCAAGGAAATCCCATGAGTCAAGCATCAAAGGATATCCTTAGACTCATTTTATCGACATTAGGTTGGAAGTCACCTTAATTCGTTATAAACGCAAAGTATAAAGACTTAGAACAAGGTAAGCGGGAGAGGGTTTCATGCTCACTAGGCAGGTAAGTTAGAGAAATTGGCGAGTATGGTGCAAAGATAGCATAGCTATCGGGTGAGGGAGTCAATAGTTTTCTTAGGCGAAGAAATCAAGCTTAGACGCTTTATCCCTAACCTAGACACCTCCCCTAAAGAGAGTAATGTTTGTTTACAAACAAGTAAAAAAACTTATGCCTAACCCTGTTTTCTAGTTAAGTTACGCAAATGTGAAATGTCCTTGAACTCACCCTGACAACTTTGGTTGATGTAGGTTAAATCATACTGGATGGTTAGGACTCGAGGGAATCAAGGCAGAGGGGCATCATCGTAGGGACCACCAAGGCCGCCACCACCATTGCCTGAGCTAGCTCTCATACTGCGCTATTTGGAGGCCATAAATGAGACTTTAAAAGGGTGTCAACCAACAAGGATTGAAGTGGAACCCCCACCATATGGAACATTTAATCCAGAAGTGTCGAGGGATTTAGGGGGAGGACCTCCACCCGAAGACATCACTAGAGAACTGCAGAAGATCAAACTTCTAGAGTTTGCCAGGGGTTGTGCCAGTGAACGCGCAGAAGCATGGTTGGAAGGCATGACAAGGTGTTTTTCCTTAAGGGACTATGCGTCCACATCAAAGGTGAAGATAGTGATTTTTCAGTTAAGAGACAATGCCTTGAACTGGTGGGGCAACCTGGAAAGGCAACTGCATCTTACCCCGGACACCTTAACTTGGGAACTTTTTGAGGAGAGGTTCTGAAGGAAATATCTGCCAGCTTACTATGAGGAACAACAGGTAGGAGCGTTTCATTCTCTAGTACAAGAAAACAGAACTGTAGAAGAATATGAGATTAGGTTTATGGAATTGGTCAAATATGTTTCATATATGGATAATGACCAATGACAGGCAGAATGCTTTGTCTATGGTCTAAACCCTAAGATAAGGGCTATGGTGCGGATGTGGAAACCGTCTTCAGTAGTGGAAGCTGTGGAAAATGCGCGTTATGCGGAGGAACACATGAACTTAACTGAAGGTATGAAACTGACCTTTCCTCATCATCCTGGATTCATGGGGAAGGCCCCTAGAATATTTCCCAGGGGAGGGGGCTCAAGGCCACCTCCATATGGTAGCAGAGTCACACCAAGGACAGTAGCCGCAAGGATTTCAATGGAAGCAAGTGCAGCATCTCGTTCATCACCAACAACGTAGGCAGGTCCACGACCATCTCAAGGAGAAGCTACTAGGGCAGGGGTTTTAGTGGAAGGAACTCATTTCAGAGATAGTCACATAACATTGCATGGGTTCAATCCCGTGTTACTTGTTGGGGGTGCGGATGACCCCATTACCAGCATGACTACCCGTGGTTACAATTAAAATTTGTGCATAGAGAAGGAAAGGCCCCAATGGGAAGAGCAAGTAGCATCCACCAGATTTACGCATCAATTAAGAATCACCAGGATGAACATCAATCCACGGTGGTGGATTCATCAAGTACGCTAAATCATATCAATGTTAAGATTTTATTTGATTCTGGTGCTACAGATAGTTTTATTTCACCATCTACATTAGAAAAGAGTGGGTTGGCAACCTATGAACACGATGAATTTAAGCAAGTCGAAATGGCTTCGGGGGAAAATCAAGCGGTAGGACCTAGCGTTGATAATTGTATAGTAGACCTGGGAGTGTGTACTACCAGGTTGAAGGTATATGTCACTGCTCTAGGGGCGTATGACCTAATCATTGGAATGGATTGGTTAGAATCTAATCGAGCTTTGGTGGATTGTTTCGCAAAAAGGGTGCTCTATGTAGACGATGAAGGAAGGCCAGTGGAGATCCAGGGTGTATGGAGAAGGGTGTCATTATGCTTTATCTCAACTATGAAGGTTAAGTGATTCTTGAGGCAAGGGTGTCGACTATATGTAGTGGAAGTGGTGAATGAAAGGAAGGGACCCTCCTTGGATCAGTACCTAGTATTGTCAGAATTTAAGGATGTTTTCCCGAATGAGTTACCAAGGTTATCCCCTGAGAGGGAGCTTGATTTTACTATTGAGATAAAACCTGGTGTAGAACCAATTTCCAAGACTTTGTATTAGATGACAGCACCAGAACTTTGTGAGTTGCAAATGTAGTTGAAAGAGTTACTAGACTTAGGGCTAATAGGGCCGAGTGTCTCACCTTGGGGTTCACCAATAATTTTTGTAAAGAATAAGGATGGTTCCTTATGATTGTGTATAGACTACAGGGACTTGAACCATGCTATAGTGAAAAATAGGTACCCAATGCCACGAATAGATGACCTCTTCGATCAGATGAAAGGAGCAACAATATTCTCAAAGATTGATTTGCGATCAGGGTATCACCAATTAAGGATTAAGGGAGGCGATATTCCTAAAATTGCCTTTCAAACTCGGTTTGGACATTACGAGTTCATCGTAGTACCTTTCAGATTGACCAATGCGCCAGTAGTATTCATGAGCCTCATGAACGACGTATTCCGGAAGTACTTAGACCATTTTGCACAAATCTTTCTAGATGACATCCTCATCTATTCCAAAAATGAAAGAGAATATGAGGAACACTTACAAGTGGTGTTGTCCTGCCTTAGAGAGAACAAATTGTATGGGAAGTTGTCGAAGTGTTCCTTCTTTCAGAAAGAGATCCACTATTAAGGTCATATCATTTCCGATGAAGGAATCTCTGTGGACCCAGAAAAGGTAAAGTCTATTATGGAGTGGCCAGTGCCGAAAATGCCCATGAGGTGAGAAGCTTCATGGGGTTAGTAGGTTATTATCGGGGATTTGTGGAGGGATTCTCAAAAATAGCGAAACCCATCACCACTTTATAGAGCAAGGGGGTCAGGTATGAATGTACAAAAGAATGTGAAAGTCCATTCATTGAGCTTAAGAGGTTACTAACTAGTGCGCCAATTCTACGAGTGCTGGATATGGAAAAGGACTTCACAGTCTGCACGGATGCCTTGAAGAAAGGGTTGGGGGCCATGCTAATGCAAGATGGAGGAGTGATAGCTTATGAGGCAATGAAGTTGAAGAAACACAAATATCTTTATGCTACTCATGATTTAGATTTTGCAGCTATAATGCTAGCTCTGAAACTTTGGAGGCACTATCTTGTGGGGCGAAACTTTGAGCTCAAAATGGACCATCAAAGTTTAAAACATCTCTTCACTCAAAGGAATATGAATTCTAAGAAAAGGCGATGGAGTGAGTTTATGAGTGAGTACAATTTTGGTATTTCATACATCAATGGAAAGGAAAATGTGGTCGCAAATTCCTTGAGTAGGAGACCACGTGTATTCTCCTTGGTACCCTTAAAGGTCAATCTAAGGGAACATGTGTTGACACAACTCCAAGGAGACAGTTGGTACTTAAAGGTTACTTCAAACCTCTAGAGTGGGAGGCAATTAGATCCAAAGTATGAAGGATATAGTCTGGAAGAAGACGGACTATTGAGATATCAGGGAAGGATGTACATTCCTGACGATGGGGATATTCAAAGCATCATACTGAAGCAAGCCCATAGAGCACTTTATTGTGTCCATCCAGGTGTGAAAAAGATGTATGTAGACATGAGGAAACTTTTCTTCTGGGTAGGCATGAAGCGCGATGTAGTCCATTTCGTCACCAAGTGCCTAGAGTGTCAACAAGTGAAAGCCGACCACCATCACCCGATAGGCCTCCTACAACCACATGATGTTCCTATGTCCAAGTGGGAAGTCATCTCTATGGATTTTGTTGTGGGGTTGCCGTTCACATCTCATAGATGCAATGCCATTCTTGTGATAGTGGATAAGTTAACCAAGAGTGCTCATTTTATTCTAGTTAGAGACAATTACGATGTCACTGATGTGGTACGTGTGTTTGTAAGCGAGGTTATCCATTTGCATGGGATACCTAAGAAGATCATTTCAGATAGAGACTCCAGATTCACTTCTAGGTTTTAGACAAGTTTGCAGTCAGCGTTAGGGACTCAGTTGAACTTAAGCAGAACTTATCATCCTGAAACAGATGGGAAAATTGAGAGAGTAAATCAAGTCATGGAATACATGCTTAGGATGTACGTTATGGATAATCAAACCCATTGGGAGAAGTACCTACCTTTTGTAGAGTTTTCCTACAATAACAGTTTTCATAACTCCATTGGAATGGCACCCTACGAAGCTCTGTATGGAAGTCCATGTAGAACACCATTGAGTTGGGAAAGATTAGAATATCGAGTAACAATTGGGCCAGAATTGATTCAAGAGATGGAGGAATAGGTGATTCAAATTAGGCAGAGACTAAAGGAAGCACAGGATAGACAGAAAAGTTATGCGGATGCACATAGAACCGACCGAAGTTATGAAGTGGGAGACTAGGTTTTCATTCGTATTAGGCCTAATAAGAGTACCATATAGTTCGGGAAGGGGACAAAGTTTTCACCTGGATTTATAGGAATGTTTAGAATCCAAGAGAAAATTGGACCCGTTGCCTATCGTCTCATACTTCCACCCCACTTGCATAAAACTCATAGTCTTTTTCATGTATCTGTTTTACGTCATTATGTTGTTGATGAATCATATAAACTAAATTGGAAGGAATTGAAGGTATCAAACATGGGAACTCTCATGGTAGAATTGTTACGCATATTGGACCGTAGAGTTCAATAGCTCTGGAACCATTTGGTAGACCAAGTTAAGGTCCAATGGGAAAAGTATAGTCCAGGATCTACTACTTGGGAAGATGCCGAGACATTACGACGAGACTATCCCTCACTTTTTTGACCACCTTGAGAATATGTTTCTCGAAGGTTGGGTGTATGAAACCCCACCTTTTGACCTAGACAACCAAGATTACCTAAGGCCTACACTTTTATCTTCTATTCATAGTAAAACTATTAAATGATACACTTAAACTTTTAAGACGTATGAACCTTTATGAATGTTTAAATATTATTGATGATGATGGATATGATGCGATATACTATGTGAATGTAAATTTTATGAAAGTTTAAATGTTATTGATGATGATTGTAACATCCCGCTCTGGTGCACTGAGTGAACTTAGTCTTTGAGGAAACTTGCTCGCAAGTGATTCGGATTATTATGCTATTAAAACTTTTGATTTGATTATGAGGCATTATGGGATGATGACATGTTGTTTTTCCATCTCGACATAGACAGGTGGTATTGAATCAGTTTTTACTAAGTGTGCAAGATTTTGGACCTCGAGGATCTAAAGGCAACGAAGGAACCCCTTGGACTCTGGATCGAGTCAGGGAGTGTGCCATTGGGGTTTGATTGTTTTACTGTGATATTAGTGCATCTAACTGGATTATATGATATGGATATGTTCTGACATGATTTGTTGATGATGCAGGCTGACGATAGCTTGCCGACCAGACTCAAATATGGAGTAAAGGGGTCACACATGACTACCAGAGAGGTTGAGGGAGAGGTGTGGATAGCAACCCTGCTACAGCCTACCAGCACTCCCGTCGTGGCTCAAACTGTAGGTTAATGATTACCTAGTTCAAGAGGACCCAGGATGTTGTGAGGGCAGACTGCGACAGTCACTCACGATGATTCTAAGGGGCATGCAATAACGTGGGGGCCTTATTCCTTAGAATCCCTTAGTCTCCCACAAGTTCACCTAGCGAAGTGTTGAATCCAGGGGTTATTGATGTCTACCAAATCATTCAAGAGGCGAGTGTCACCCTTGGAGCACGCAGTGTGTCCTAAAGGGCACGTCGCGCAAAGGAACAGATGAGGCGAGCGGCACCCTTGGAGCACCTAGTACGTCCTGAAGGGCACGTCACGTTGTTGATGATAGAGGGATGAACCTAGATGGCCCTAAGAAAAATAACATGTTAAGTAATTTTTAAAAACAATTTCCTTAATTAAATGTCGCCTAGTACAAAATTTAAGGCCTAAGTCTAAATTACGCTAGTGGTAAAATTTTGTATTCTATAAAAAAAAAAATAGTAATAAAAATAAAAACAACTTAAATAATAATTATGATCTTTGTAAAATCTTGTAACATGAAGGGAGTAAGAAATTTAATTTATTCAAAAAAAATAAAATACACTTATGTTGGATTAAAATTTAAAAAGGGGAATTAATTGTTTTATTACCTTAATAAATTAAAGTATACTAATTAAATAAGAAAAGGGAAAAAGGGTTAATTTTCACGCCTGCCTTTTTGAGTTCTATGTAAAGGGGAAAGAGGGAAAATCAGAAAAGGGAAACTAGGGAAAAGAGGTAACATAAAAAGGGAAAGAAGGAAACTTAAGGGAAAAAGCAGAAAGTGAACTTAGAAAAGAATCTACCATTTAAGAGCTTTCTAATTTTAAACTGAATTAGCAATTTCATAATAGGGAAAGCCTTTAATACCTATAAGGGAATTGGGGACACCTAGGAGTGATTCTAGGAGTAACTCTAGGTGGGTGAGGGAAATAATATAATTAATTAATTAAATAAATTAAATAATGGAGGAATGAAGGGGATGGGTGACACTTGTACGGAAAGGAATTTTTAGGAAACAAATTATAAAAACTTAACTAAAAGAGAAATTTTGAAAAGTAAGGAACCACGAAACTCTATATAATGAAGGGAGGTGATGGAGGTTGGATGATCTTCTGTTTGTGTAACGTTATGTTGTAGAAATATTAACTTTATTGATTTACTTGTGGGAGTTGGGATACCCAGCTCGAAGAGGAGTAGTAGCTCGGCCTTGTGAGGCGAGCTGGGAGCTAGACGAAACCCCTAGATAGTGTGTGTGGTCCCTTTGCGGCTCGGGGGGCTAAGGGGGAAGAAGAGTATTGATACGGATTTATGTAGGAACACAAAGAAATACAGAAATACACATAAACGCAGAGATGCAGCGGAAATAAGACTTCATTTCATTAATAATAAATGACTGAAATATGCTTACAGACAGAATGGAAATAAACTAGCTTGGGCGCTAGTAGCTTATCTCTGAGAAGAGATGTGGTTGCTACTCGCATCCGTGAGAAGATGGTTACAATGAGGCTCTGGAGGCCTTTTTTACAATAATCAGGAATGTCAAAAGTCCTAGACATCCAAAAACCTAACCCTAAGAGATGAAGCGCCAAAAGTCATGTGGGCCTCGTTTGGGTAAGTTGGTGCATCAACTTCCCGGGGTTGTAACTTTTGCATACGATCTCTGTTTTAGGCGTGTGATAGCTCGTTGGAAAGGTATCGTCGAGGAGATTCATTTTGGGGGCTCAATTATTCCTTTGGCTATCATTGAGAACCTAGATCTCGAAAAACCTTCATTTAGGCCCTCAAAATGGCCCCAGAAGTTAAAACCTGCTAAAAATAGTAAATTGCCAAAATGGACAGAAAACTGTTTTGAGCCATTTGGAAAAGGTGAGTGGCCACCGATATCCACCTGGATCAATCCTCCCTCCTTAGGAACCAATGGTCTCCATTGCGTTGAGTTCCCAGGGGAGAGGGAAAATCATTTGTTGAATCTACATCTTGGTGAACTGCTTGTCTTGCTGGAGAAGTCACCCTGCTTAGTTTGTGGAAATCTGTCATGAACCTGTGGCTGGAAGGTTTGGACCTTTTTAACCAGTCTAGTTATTTTATATGACTACGTGCAGAAG
>JASDQU010712212.1:5408-17897 GCA_032191745.1 Picea mariana | reverse complement strand
AGATACGGGACAAGCGAGACGAACATGCTCTTTCTTGAATTCAGAATAAAAGGCTTTTGGAGGTCCAAAAGCTCTCCAATGGGGAGGAATGATCCAAGGGGTCATTCGTCATGAAAGTTACGCTGATCCAAAGAAGAAAAATGGTACAATGGCAGTGAAGTGGCAATGCAATGATTGGGTAAGAACCAAGTTTTAACAACATCTACAAAGGTCTTGATATATGGTTAAAAACAAAATAGATATAAAAGGACCTCAAAACTAAACATACACTATGCTATGACATATGGTGCAAACAACTAAAACCACCAGCCAATATTGCAAGGCATGGTGACATTTTTAACACTTGTAAGATGGGTGCGCGGTTAAACATTAGTTGTTCCATTTGAATTGGATAACATTTGCCAGAGTAACGTCTAGCTCATAGTATTTGATCCATTGCCACGTTTGGAGTATAAATAGCCTGTTGTAGTGGTAAGATAACGGTTGCACAGTGATTTGGTGGGATATGGGTTCAGTTTTGGCATATGTGATGATAAAACGAATTGAACCCGTGCACATTCGGCCAATTGAATGCTGTTACAGCCATGTTCCAGGATGTTCAGCCGCGTTTGTAGAACAGGGCATCATTCTGTTGCTCAATGAAATCGCGCAGGTAGAATGTGGCATCGAAATCGGGATTACAGTTCAACCTACAGCTTTATATATCACATGTTTCAACAGTGCATGAGGGGAGATGGCTGTAATTTCTTGTTTCAGATGTCGGTCCTGTTGAAGTCGACCCTTCTCAGTTATAATTGGTTGTTTTATTTCTTTTCCAGTTTGTAACTTGTAAGAGAAAATGTCTTGAACACTGTATACAACGACCGAGGACAGAGAGAAGGTTATAGCTATGCATTTTCCAGATTGTTGTTCATAAGTAAAGTCGATTACACTCTGTCATGATTTAGCTTTCTTTGCCTTTTGAAGGATGAATTGTAATTGCCAGGAGAGTGGAGTCTTGAGGGCTTTGCATAGCATTCTATTCTGTTTCCGAAGTTGATGTTCAGAAATATTTTGTACCATTTTAAAAGCCATTAATTGGATCGGTACCCATTGGAGAGGGACCCAGAGACGTAGCCTAGTGAAGGGGGTGAACTCCGTTATCAAACTCTTTTGTTCTTGTCTCTCATTTTCTGTTCCATATTCTCTTTCTATTGCTTTCAGTTTTGCAGATTTTAGCATTTAATAATCACATTTATGCCTTTAAATAATCAAATTGCAAACTAATGATAAGCATTCATAGCTGTTACATGCACATATGTTGAGATCCGACAGATCATTCTACCAGCCATTATCCATTAAAACAATTTAGCAGAAAGCCATAGGTAGAAGTGCATATCTGAATAAAGTGTTGGGACAACAAATGAAGCAACCAAATTCCACCCAACCCTAGAATAGAGAAGCCAAACTGCTTGCTCCATTCACCCCCTAGCCTGACCATGAATCCATGAGGGTGAACTCCAAACACCTCCTTAGCTATCGTTCTCTTTCAGAATCAGAAAAATTCTTCTTGCCTCACACTCAGAAACTAGTGCTCATAACAACAAGTGATCTTCCCGTCCTTAGCATACTAGGCAACGTCTTGCCTCCTCCCATATGCTATATATGAAAAAGCATATTGTGCCTAGGTCTTTCCCCCCTTGGGAATTTTCTCATATTTACAAATCCCTAATTTTCAGAGGCTGCCAATGGCCAAATTCCTGATTTTCCACTTGTAACATTCAACCTTGAGGTAGTTCCAACATGTTCCCCACTCATGGAGTCATGGTCATCTAATTTCAACCTCGTTGTTCCATTTGTCTCCCAGCAATAAATATAAAAATATTTGTTTCTTACAAGTGTCATAGTCAAAGAGTTGGTTGAGAAAATCAAACCTTTTCCCAGCAATCATAATAATAAATTACAATTTAACTAAATTCCAAATTCGGAATTGCCATAAATGGCAATAATTTTCCAATTTCAAAATTACCAAAAACCGAAATAAATTGCTAAGTGATTTGACACTTCAATAATAATTTATTTTTGGGGGATATTACAGAGGATTTCTCTCTTGATGACAATTTTATCTTTTTGTGGCTTTTCATTTGGGTGAAAAGTGACTTGTTGGCATTGATAGCCTCTTTCCCTACCTCATTATCCCAAGGAAGACCCATTGGCATGTTAGATACCTTGGTGATAAATGCTTCATTGAACCTGATCACCAAACCTCTCATTTTTTATACATACTCTTGTTCTTGGATGTTCTGAAAATTAAGTGCAAAATGCAAAGAAATTTCATCATCAAAGCCCCTTAGTCTCTCAAAGTATCCTAACCAATTGCTTCTTTGAAATATTTCCACAATTTCTAGATTATCATAACTTCTTGATGTCTCAGTTGGTTCTCTTTTATTGAACCATTCTCCTATGGTTTCTAGAAATGACTACTCACCGATATGTAGAAGTTACATGCACAAAGACTATTTCCAAGGGAGAAGAGTTTTGCAAAGAATAATATAGGCTATATTTTCCTACAGGAGGTAGTGTACAGGGAAAAAAATAAAAAATAAACCTTTATTCTTTAGGAAACTTTAATGGTTCAGAGCCAAGGGTTTGCAATAGCAATTACTGATACAATTAGGGTTTCAACAAGGTATCAAGAGAGAAATCAAGGGGAAGAAGGTATTTTCTCAAGTAATTTATACAATACTCTGCAGAAAAATTTCTACAACAATCTGTAGAAGATTTTCTACATGACTGAATACCATTACCCACGCAAACTATGCAGACCCAGAAAATCATGACATTCATAAACAAAATTATAAGATTTGTTTAAGGAAAATGTGAGGCATTGAGAAATTCTTCGTCAGAAGGATTTCAAGTGATACCTTCCCTTAGTGAACCTTATTTCTCTGGAGCGAGCCTTTTTCTCTAGTTGAGTGTTTTCCCATCTATCTCGATTCATTGGCTCACATTCCTATATTTTCACTTTTCTTAGAATGCTCGTTGTGTTTTGGAAGAAATTTGAAATGGTGACTAAGGTTTACTTACTCCCACTTATGCTTGAATTTTGGTTTTAACTCTTGTCTTATCTGCACTTGTTGATATGATGGTTGTTGTCCTCATTAACCCATGTGGTTGTGATATTTAGTTCATTTGGATGATTCTCCACTTGAATGATCTATCGTTCTCATTCACTCATGAATCATGTCTCCCCCCTTGAAGTGAAAGTTGATAACATCCTTGTTATCATCACCCTTGATTGATTTTATATATATCAACCTTGAATAATATGCATGCATTTAACCTTGTATGTTGCTAAATGAAATTTTAAGAGAGAGGAAATAAATGTTATTACCTTAGGCTACCTTTGTGAGGGCGTTGAGTGTTGCATGCATATTGATTTATTTTATACTGTATATTGAATTGATGCATATTACTAGAAATTATGTGCACGAACATGTCTCTGTTGTTTTCCTACACGGAAAGGGTTTCTGTAGAACTGATATAGATTTATTGTTTTTCTTCCTTTGTTGTTTGACCCTTGTGAAGACTTCTTTAGTGATGGAGTTCCTTTGGATTTCCTGGATTTTCTTACTGTATTTTTTTATTGTTGTTGTAATAATTTCTATAGGATACTGGGGATCCTATAGAATTCATTTTATGTAGCCCAGAGGTTGTTTCTTTTGATGTTGGTAGTACTGATGGTGATAGTAGTGATGTTGATGTTTATACTGATGATGTTGGTGCTGACATTGATTTTTTTCAATGGAAACCTAGCTTCCATTTATTAGGAATGATACTATTGGAATTGATGTAATTTTGTATATTATCTTATAGATCATTTTTCTTGGAACAGAGGAATAAAATTGAAAACTTGGGAAATGGAAAGTGTAAATTAATGAAGGGAAACACAGATAATTTATGTATGATAGGATGGAAAGTGTTATATTATATCCTTTTATTGCTAATTCCTTGCTTCCTATTGTTATATCACAATTTTCCACACCCTTTTCATTGTGAGATGGCCTAGTCGTTGTCCTTGACTTACAACTTTAAATCCCATGTCCCCGGTCAAAATAACTTTAAAAAAAATGGTTTTGCTTATATTTGTGGTTAACTTGGTGCAACACGTGGAAATCCATGCCTTTCTAGTGTGCAACCCACAAATTCCCTCAACATTTATGAAAAATAAAAATATTTCCATAATTTCAGGAGGGAATTTTGGTTGGGATCGTTTCCCAACCTCCCTAAGCCTGTACCAAATAGAATTCAACCTCTTTAACCTCTTGAGGATGGTATAAAGGCACCTTTGTAGGCATGGATGAGGATAACAACCTAGGTGCAAAGTTATGCTAAATAAATTGCAAGTCTCCCTATTACCCTTCATCTTATGAGTAACACCCCCTTGACCTGGAACCCTTGTTTTAGCATTCCATCCTTTTCATTATATCAACCTAAGGTTTGCTCCTATCCTTATTGGGTCATCCAAGGAAGGGAAATATTGTTGAGTGATGCGTGAATGACCTTTTGGAGGAATCTATGTGGTTTTATTTGAGACAGTGTCAGTGGTTGGAGTCAGGTTGTAACCACTTCATTTTATCATTGTTAATAAATAGTTCTCTTTTCCCCATACTTGTGTAGAATTGATTCAATTTGCTTAGGTATGTCTAATTACTTCTCATATTTGAATCTATCTATCAATTACTTGTATGAATTTATGCTATAAATACCTTTTTGTAGCACTTTTTTTATCTTCTTTTGTAGGTTAACTCAAGCAAAATTCAAGAGTAGTATCAGGGTCGAGAGTAGGGAATGACACAAAATGTAAGGATACAAGGTGCAAAATTTTCTTCCCTCTCTGATAAAGTATTTGTTTAATTACAAGGCTTGTGTGTGGGTTAGGGTTATGTATTTTACTTAGTCAATCTATGTTTTGACATGACCCAAACTCACGAGGGAAAAATCCCATAACACAATTGGTGACCATACTGGGGAATCTTCTAGTTTGGTTCAATTTTATGATTTCTTTGGTTGTCTTAGGTTTTTGTAGTTTTTCCTATTTTTGGACTTTATTTTAAGAGATTTCCTCATTTAAAAACTTTTCCAAAAGTTTTTGTAATCCCTCCTTTTGGGTTCTTTTTTATTTTTCATGTCTAATTGATTTATCCACACTTTGTAATTCTATAAGTTGCAGGCATCCGTGAGTTGCACTGATACGACCCACAACTATTTGTGAGTTGTAGTTAACATAATTGTGGATCCGTGTATTTGTCTTGAGATTTTGATTCTTTTTCTCATAGTTGGTTGGTGTATTTTTGTTCTTCAGTGCTTACTGAGCCTCGTGAGTTTGTTTATGCTTTGGATTGTTGATTAAAGTCTATGAAAACTCTTTCTTTGTTTAAAAAAGGTCTTGCTTTCTTGTAGGCTAGTCTTTGTGTTTTAGGGTGCTTAAGGTCACTTGAGGGGTCAGTTGTATAAATGGGTTGATTCTTAGATTGGTTGTTGTTCCAATGGTTAGATATTGTTTCCTTTCTTCTTGTTTTCCTTTCTCCCTTCATTTTTAAAAAGAAAAAGAAAATTTTCCTTGTTTAGTTTCATGTTCATTTATTTTTAACGAAAAAACAAAAATATCTTGGTTGCTAGTTTTCTTTCCTTGTTTCCTTTTCCTTTAAATTTATCAAGAAAATAAATTGTTTGCTAGTACTCGGACCTACATGATTTCTTATTTTTTCGATAGTTAGTTACTTCGGTCAAAATTAGCCTTGTTCAAAAGAAAATAAGTTTAGTGTGTCAAGTTCTTTCTCTTTGTTATGCATGATTGTTTACAAAGCATCCTAGGGTTGCATTGAAAATTAGTCTAAATATCTTGCATACATTCAAAACTATATTTCTTTCAATTGCAAAAATAGAAAAGAAAAGAGTTTGTTTCTATGAAGCTTTGTTAGCACTTCTTATTTTCAGTGAAGAAACCACATTCATTTTTTATTTATGT
This sequence comes from Picea mariana, assembly GCA_032191745.1. Taxonomy (NCBI): domain Eukaryota; kingdom Viridiplantae; phylum Streptophyta; class Pinopsida; order Pinales; family Pinaceae; genus Picea; species Picea mariana. The sequence continues at coordinate 11,887 of JASDQU010712212.1, read as the reverse complement.
TCTCAAATCGTTTTCTCTGAGTCTGTCAAAACATTATACAAGTTTCATCCATACCTTTTGAGTAACGAACNTTGCAAAAATAGAAAAGAAAAGAGTTTGTTTCTATGAAGCTTTGTTAGCACTTCTTATTTTCAGTGAAGAAACCACATTCATTTTTTATTTATGTTCTCAAATCGTTTTCTCTGAGTCTGTCAAAACATTATACAAGTTTCATCCATACCTTTTGAGTAACGAAAATACCTGTAAAATGAACGCTAAATAAAACTTATTATAAATTTTCATTTTTTAGGGTGAACAACTACTTGTAGGCTAGGGCCTTGGTTTAGGTTGGAGAGTTAATTTTTCCAAGGCCATAAAAAAAACATAGCAGTCTGAGCTAGGGAGAGCCTAAATACAAATATCATATAAGTGTATCCATGAGCCTCATCTAACATAGGAGATAAACACAAGGTTGCATGAAGGATAGTTGAGGAGAGACTTCTTTGAAGCTTAACTAAGAGTAGTGGAGGGATCGTATATCGGGGGTTTCATGAGTACCCATACCTTTGTGAGAGGTGGTTCTTTTGAAGATTTGGGCTTAGATACCCTACCTATATGCTCGATCTCGACACGAATATACCCCCGAATGTTGAATGTGAGTTGGTGACCTTAGTGGTAATTCCTAGGGATCTCAGAGGTGACTAAATGGGGTCGATTTCGCATCACACTTTTTCAGTACTATTGGAGGGTTCCCCGTGAAGAGTGGTTATTTGCACCGGAGAATGTTGCTTAGTGAAGGTCAGAATAACCAATTTCCATTCCTTCATTCGTTGGTCCATGGGACTTAAACAACCCGTTCCTTCGTTCGATAGGCATTTACCCTACCTTGTGACTATTTCAATTCGAAGACCTAATCCACCCGATTCAGGATATTAGTGAGGTCATTTTTGTCTATAGTTTCCATTTAGGATTTTTCTAGTAGTGTTCTTAGTGATCATAGAATTTCTTAGGTGGTCATGTATGTGGTCACTCAAGAGTTGAAAACTCAAAGTGGTTGACCAACTGCCTCGTAGATCAAGGAAAATTCAAGGTCTTCCCCCAGAAGAGGAAGTTAGAAACAATTCTCCCCCGCCTCCAATTAGGCATTGTATTGATCAATCTGGTGCTTTTGTATCGACTAGTCCAATTTAGATATAGTTACGGATCCTTCAGAGATTATCACTTCAAAACCAGAGGTTGTAACTATTTAAGATCTCGGAGATAAATAATACACTTCGACTTATAACCCCCCACTAACTGGAACTTTCTCATCACCTCTGGTGCAAGTTCCACCTCCTAGATCAGACTTTATTGAAAGTATCGCTTTTCACTGGGCCACTATGGAAGACTGTAATACCCCTTCTTCCCTCAGTTTGTAACTATAACTATAAACTAGCCAAGAGACTATGGCATGCTAAATATGTGTGAATGTTGGATTTGACGAACCTTTTTGTATAAAAGGTCAATGTATGTAGTTTTTGTTATTAATAGAAAATGGATAGGTGTTGAATAACTTCTAAAGGGGGGGTTTCCAAGATAGACCATGGATTCTATGAGAGAGATGGTGAGGGGAACCACAAATGGTTGAGATGACCCCCCACCAAACCAATACCTTACTGGAATTTAAGGGCTCAGACTCAAAACATTCCTCTGACCTAGAAATGAATTACCAGTCAGATTGGTAGCTAGAAGAGTCCTCCTCAAGAGTTAATGAGGATATGGGGAAGAGTACCTATCTGCAAAACTTCTAGACTTGACCAGAAGCTAGGAATTCAAACCCATGAAACCTTGCCAAGGAAGAAAAGAAAATAGTTAATTCCTGGGTAGAGACAGATTTGTGTGAAGAAGCAGAGTCAAGAGACCAATCTCGAGAAGAGAAAAGAGTGCTTGTGTCTCTATGGTTCGAGGACGAAGGGAGAAATACGCTCGTTCTGGGCATAGGAAGTGAATGATAGGGTTTTTGTTACAAGATGATAAATGAGGTTGACGAGTGATTGTGAAAGTACTCGTGAAGACCTCCTTTCTTGGTACAAAGAAAACCAATGGACAAGATCCCGTGGGAGGAGGAGAGTAAACTTTGTCACCGACTGCCGCTGAGTAAGAAGAAAGAGTCTCTCTCAGAGCATCGTGGTCTAGCTTGGGGGTGGACAGCGATAAATAAATTAAGGAGTGGTTGTGCCTATGAAACCCCTTTCAACAGTCGCATCATGATTTTGTGTTTCTGATAAGTATTTTCATACACTGTGTATTGAACTAGAAACGATGATTGAGTATATTTATATGTCTATGACTGAGTTCTATGTTGAATAATTATGGTAGATATATGTATTATCTTTCTTTGAACCCATTCTTTTGAATGGTCATTTCATTGCCTCTTCTTATCATTTAGAGAGTTGTGGGGTGTAAGTCTGCAAGAGGGTCGAGGTAGGATTTACTAGAGTGTTTAAGTCTTGTCGACCTCGAAAATCCACCTTCGTAGGAATACTAATTTCAAACCCTATGGAGGGAAGGAACCTCCTTCAAAACTTTTATCCATGTGACCAAGGGCACATGCATGTGTCCTTAACCAAATTACGTCTAAGAGATTAGCGTGTAGCCCACAAGAGTTTTTGAAGGACACATGTGATCAAGGTCTAGGAACCCTATGTTGGGCCCACAAGGATCTAAGTCTTTTGGATCTGGAACTCCAGGACTTTGGACTTCTGGAGTGTTTCAACCTTACCATTTATAAATCGGTCAAAGGAAACTGATGGTTACGGTTATCCACAAGGTTAACCGATGCCTAGCGGTTCCCCCAACTGAGATAGATAGACTTTCCCTACCGCTAAAACTAGATCCATTTATCCATAGTGAAGTAACATGACTTGCTAATTTGAGGGTATTCGGGAGACCCCTTGGCCATTGGATCCATGCTAAGGTAACTTCTTTGAATTCCTACTCCAGTTGAATAGAGATGTTACAAAATCGAATTCCCCGAATGCCAAAATTACAAAGTAAGGAGAACCATGGATCTGGGGAGTTCGTCAAGAACCCTCTTAGTCGTCTGATCATCTAGTGGAGGGACCTGTGTATGGTACTTCAAAAAAGTCCTTCTTCGAGAGAATGGAGCGGCCATCATGCTGAAACCTCCAAAGGCCGGAGTTGTGAAGNCAAGACCTCCCCTAACCATTAGATATAGACTATGGTCATCTGGACCCTGACCACCCTAGGAGCAAGGAGGAATTCACACCACAGATCCTCTAAAAGTCGAAGTTATGAAGTAACAGAGGCCGTCGATCCAGGGGTTATGTGGGCATACCTTGACTATAAGATTGAAGGGATGGGAAGGATATCAGTTCGGAGTGACGTAGCACAGTGATGTCATCCAGGGTGACATGGACCCATGACTGATGTACCACATGTCACCTGGAATCATATGTCTCATGGATTGTGCATTCCCATCAACACGTTCCACGTGCCCTCTCTACCTTGCCACATGTCACCTCTAGATATTTCCTATTTGACCCATTTGGCAGGAGGAGTATGCGGAACCACATGTAATCGCCTCAATGTCTAGTACATCACCATGTGCAGGGGAGGACCCTATTTAAGTCTAGGACTTCGAGAATCCAAAGGTTTGGGATGAAAGGTTGTGGGTAAGTTGAAAGGTCTGAAGGTCAGAGCTGCATGGAGAGATTCCGGACTACTTAGAGAGATTGGGAATTCGAGACTCTAGAGGACATGCGTGAAGAAAAGAAAAGGTTCATTCATCACCAAAGCATCAAACGTTGAATTCTCCTCTAGCCTATGTGTTAGATGAGGAGTAAGTCTCGCTATTGGTTTGGATGGTGGATGGACCTTCCTTGTGGGAGGTAGGAACCTGGAAATGCCATGGACAAGATGGACCCACATGGGCGCCACATGGCCCTCAACCAATAACTCCCTGAAGAACTTTGGGAGGACATATCTTGCCAACCATAGGTTAGATTTTGGCTTGGTAACAGTCGTTAGAATGCTACGGGCGAATTTAAGAGGGTAAATATCTTAGAGAGATGAATCGAGTAAGAAACATTTTGATGCTCCATCCTTATAAATGGTAATTAGGGGTTAGTTGTGTTACAATGACAATTCACAAGTATCTGGTTTGGCAGTCCCTATAAGGCCCACTTTGGAAATAGTGACAAATGGGATCTTTCTGCCTGGTATTTCCAACATAATGACTAGTTTGGTTAATTCCACCATAGGCATTCCGATCAGAAACACTACTTCATTGGTCGTTGTTTTCACTCCTTCTATGAGTGCATGCATGTCATTGTCTTCGATGAAAAATGATTTTTATATTGGTATGTCATCAATGTGAATTCTCAATGCATTGATTGTCTCTCATTCAACATCCCAAGTTTCTAACATTGGTGCAGGGAGTTCTTCAATTCCCTACCAAGCAATCCCTTGTGATGGAGGCCACATTCCTCCATCATTCCCATCCATTGGGAGAGGGGCTTTCCCATATTCCAACCCTAACCCATTCATATGATGGGGCACTTCTACGGGTGCCACGATAATGTCATTTTCTTCCAATTCTTTCACGTTATACGGTGGAGTCATGAGCAATCATTTTTCCATGTCCATAGTGCCAAGAGGGAGAAACCCCTTCAAAGTTCAGTGAAATCCCATGCAAAGTTATTTCCATTTGCAAGGGATGTCATCAAGGGGAAACTTCTTTCTCCATCAACATAACCCCATGCAAGGACTAGTTCCTTCAAAAGGAGGTCTGATAGGAGGACACCCTCTTTTTCCTTCCAAGAATTATATGGGTGGAGTTTATCCTTCATTCAACTAGATCCAACAGGGAATTACCCAAAGATTTGGTCCATTGACAAAATATTATTGGCAACCTGGTGCCAGTTACAATTCAAGACCTTCTTTTAAATTTGCTAAACAATTGATGATGCAACCCAAGCTACCGTTTCTGGAAACTCTCCATTTGTCAAACTTCTCTAAGTTGGTGAACAAATCGATTTTCCACTATCCAAGTTGGTCTGCAGTCCCCACCAAACTTCCCTCTGACATCCTAAAGTTCGAGGGGAAGAGTGGTGAGGATCCACAAAACCATGTTATGATGTTTCACTTATGGTGCTCATGCAATTATTTAAAGGATGACTCGATCTGGTTAGGTTTATTCCAGCATACCCTCACTAGAGTCACTGTGAAATGGTACATAGAAATGGAGAGGTCAAGTCACTTTATGTTTGGTGACCTTTCCATGGTCTTTCTCAACCATTTCCAACTCCCTGTCCAGTATGACATCGAAACAGAGCTTTTGGTCAACTTTGAACAAAATAATGCTACCCACATTTCCGATCATATTTGGGAATGGAGGATATGGAAGATATTGATTAAATCCATGGTTCCATCATAGTTTCTCGTAGAGTGGTTCTTGAAGTCATTACTTCCTTACATTTCTAAGGATGTAGCCACTTCATGGGTCTTTTTAGAAGATAAAGCAATCTTTAGGGCACAGCAGTTGGAATTGATTTACTCTCAATCTAGAATTCTCTACAATATTATGCCTAACACACCTCGATCAACCCTCGACTTATTGAAACCGAAGTTAGGAACACATGTCGATGGAATTGTAGGTTCCTCTCAAAGAAAATTTGGAGATCTGGTTTCTAACCAGATACAACAGTTGTTCATTCAACAAAATGTGGCCAGCTTGGCCCTTGGCTTGACCACTTTCACCACTCAGTCCTTGGATGTACATATTGTGCAATCGAATACTTCAAAGGTCCCTCAGTAGCCCGAAGAGAAAAATAAAGGAAAATGCAAGAAGGGTAGTGGGGGAAATGACAAAAAATATAATAAGAATGTTGAGGGGGAAAAGGGTGAAAAGAAAAAGGTGAAGTTCCCATGAAATATTTGTGGGGACGACCACCTCACTCATGAATGCCCAAATATGGAAGAGGCCCAATGTTTAATATATTTACAACAACAACAACATCATGTTGTATTACAACAACAACATCATTGCCATTTCCAATGCCAATGCATACCATACCATACCATACCATTTCCAAAGCATACCATAGAATGGCAAGGATATGCTTCTTAGTGGGTTCAAACCAAGCTGGTAGTCTTGTTATTCTTGGTATAATAACTGGTTGTTCTTGCTTTTCTTCCTTTCTTGGAATATTCATGTTCTTCCTCATGTATCTCTTTATCTCTTGGGTCCATGGGTTCTTCTACATGCCCTGAAGATTCCAACTTCTTCCTTTCATCATAGAATCATGGATGTAGATGGACAACCAAGGATACTTTATGGTTTATTTTTGAAGAAGACTTCTTCTAGAGTCAAATTGAACACGTGCTACTTATGATGGATGCTACTTTCAATTGGAACATGGACAGATACTTCGTAATCCTCAATGGATCATATCATTTAGGATTAGCTCCCTCATAATCCTTGCTTCATGCATGAATGC
>JASDQU010712211.1:10794-27457 GCA_032191745.1 Picea mariana | reverse complement strand
GTCCTTATACAATTACCGACTTGATTAATCCTCAATGGGGATTAATCTAATAATAAAAATAATAATTATGACATGATTAATCCACAATGGGGATTTAATCCAATAAAAAAATAATAAGAATGCTCTTCGCAGTTACATTATTTCAACATGCATTGACTGGGACCGTGGATGTTTAACCGCAGGGGTTTTACCACATGAAAACATCGGTGTGTTGATATTTGATCTAGTTATGTGAGTGGTTACTGAAGGTTTTTTTCCCCTGTTGGAATACCTGTGTTGTCGAACATGGTGGCGGTGAACAATTTAGCCATCAAAGCTCCTATAGTGGTTTCTTTCGCAAATTTATCTAGAAAATCCTTTTGAAACTTTGTCCAACTAGTTATGGACCCTACAGGTAAGTTAAAATACCATGTGGAGGTTGAGTTCTCCAAGGTATATGGGGAAAAGACTACATACTATGTCTTCATGTTGGACATTCATCAATCTGATAGCTAGTATGAACTTTTTAATATGGTCTTCAGGCAATCCTAAGGTTTCAGGGTCAAATTTAGGAAGTAACTTCTATGGATGTCGGGGAAGGTTACATACTCGTCTAGGGATGGCCAAAGAATATATAGCCAACCAAGGTTTATTATTCTATGGTGGGTTTCCCCTCTCTTCATCATGGTCATTGTTATCTTCCATGTCTTCAGATCCTGAACCTGAGCATTGAATTAAATCCTTCTTCTTCCAAAAAAGCATCTGACTCAGAGAAATTTATGGCTGGTGTTTCAGGGATTAGATTAAGAGGATGTTCAATTTCGTTGAGGGAGAAATCTATCAGGTCTTCTACTGTGTGAATAAAAACCTGGTTGGGGGACTCAACCATTGGTTTGCTTATTTCTTTTCTTCAAGTAAGTAACGAAGCTAAGGGAAGTGCACCAATCTATCGGGCATAAGCTCTTGTGATTCTTTTGAGATGATTCAATTCCTCATGAGGAGGAGAATAATGTATATTAGGGAACAAGAGTTCTTCCTTGTGTTAGGGTGAGTTACTCGTTTTAGGAGTACTCAGTGTGTATGGGATGTCTTGGGAATGACTAGCCATGCATGTGGGTTGTTTTAAATCTACAGGTTGTTTGAAATATTATGTTAAATATCATGTCAGCCATTCATTCTTTAGGCCCTCCTTCTACGGCCAATTCTGTTGAGGGGTCCTAAATCCATTTTCTCAACAGCAGGAACCAAACCCACCACTGAGTCCCAATTAGACTTTGCATCGTTTAATAGTGGAATGGTTCTCCAGATCTTGCGATCCAGCCAAAATAATCGATGGGATTTCTATTTTCTTTTGAAGGATTTTCTCCTTAGGTTCAAAAATTATCTTTTTATATTTTCTCTTAGGTAGGACGGATATAAGATAAAGACAGTATAAAAAAACTAAGTGACAAAGTGATAACAAACTTAACTACTGTATAAGAGGCTGAGCTTGGGATAACCCTTTACTCTAGCATGCAGACAATGATTGTCTACCACATGCCTAGTACTAATATGTTAACCGTGCGAGTATTCCAATTATTGATTGAGATACAATTTATCAGAAGAAAACATGCATGCGATAAATGATGGCAAGTAAAATAATTCACTTAACTATAATTATCAATCACATAATAACACAATGATTTATCTTCATCATTAACAACAAGAAATGTAAAACATTGCATCAGATAACGTATCAATAGATTTAGTAGTTCTTACTCATTACTGCATCCATTCATGAGAAAAAATAAGAAATAATTGCTCTCCACATCCAATCATAGATGCATTTGATGAAAACATAAACTTGTCTCTGGTCCCCAAAAGGACTTCTCAATTAAAGGCAACTCCGAAATAGTTCTTAACAAAACCAAAAATGAGGGTCTTTGCAGCAACCATCGACCATTAACTAACCAATCGATGATCCTATTTATAACATAAAATTAACTAAAAATAACAATTAAAGTGAAACTAAGTAAAAAAAAACTCATCTTATGGAACTCTTTTTATCAGTTTTTCTAAGAGTCATCTCAAGATATCACTTAAGAGGGTGATTCTTCTTGTACTCCGACCACTTGATGAACAAATCCTCACAGGTGTTGGCATATGGGAATGTATTTTGTTCCATTGGGGCTGAGTGAATATCTCTTATCTCTACCGCATGTGCCCGATACTTAACTATACTGGCACTTAACTGTTGCAGCATAGCCCGAGCTTTGATCGGGTGCTCCATAAACTGTCGCACCTGACCTAGCATTGTGTATATCACCTTTGTTATTTCTTTGGCCCATGATGAGTCTTGCTCAGTGTGTGACTTGACTATGTCTTGCAAGTCGACAAAGTCATCAGGTGTGCCAAACTCGGGGAGTCTGATGTCTTTCATCACCCGATTGATCTTGATCCAGTTTTTCTCACACTTGGCCCATTTCTCTTGGATTTCTTGGTGAGGTTCCCAGGACATTTTAACCCAATAATCGGTCGATTTCCTGATGTGGTCGATGTTGCTTTTCCTTAGCACTTGGATGTCGTTCTCCTTGACATCTCGACTCTTTTGCACCACATTGATATAGTCAATTATTTCCATAGCTTATTGCTCCTTCCCGTACCACCTCTTCATATCTTTACACATGGCTAGCACCATGAGGGTGTCTTCTTGCAGCTCAGATATCCTTGTAGTTAATAGTTATCTTTCATCTGTAAAATTTTCGTCGGCCTCCTTGAATTCCCTCCTTAGGTACACCGCGACATGTGTGGTGTCCTGGTAATATTTCACCAAGTGGCGAAAATGTTCCAATTCCTTTAAAGAAGCAGCCAACTCCTCCTCATCCCTTTTAGCTCTGTCTAGGGTGGCATCTGTGATTGACATCCCTACGCCGATAAGTTAAGATGTTTTAGCATGTTTTGTGTTGACAAGGTTTTCTTCTGTAGTGATGAGGATGGAAAGATCTAAAGTGATCCTTTTCTTCTTGTTGGTTCTCTAGACGATAGCCTTCCTTTTCTAGTCATAAGATATGCCATGTATGTCACCTACTTCATCCATGGGTTCGGGGATTTTCTGATCTCCCTAGGTGAGTGTATTCCCCATACTCCCAATGGTATATACTTGTTCAGGGCTAGGTTCTTGAACTTCCTCCCTGGGTTCTGAAGGCCCGACTTCTATCTGTCACTCATCGGAGGTTTGAGTACTGATTAAAATTGAGGCATCGGGGGTAGGCTTGGTACTTACTTGATCATCGGTCATTGAGACGATGATTTCCTGTTGTGGATTTCCTTCCTTTGGTTTGTCCCACCCTAGCTGATCCTTTAGACTGTCCGCTTGGGTTTTGGGTGCATTGGGAAACTCAGTGTCTAGGACACTCTCACCTTCTTTCTCGTTCTGTAGAACCCCCTGAATTTGAGTGTCAAGAACTAGTGAAGATGTCTTCTATGGTTCCTTTTCCTCTTTGATATGTATAGGGGTCACAAGGGATACTTCTGGGCTCTCATCATCATCATATATTTTTATCAATTCGCTTAGGGGTTTTGGCGCACTTTTTCTCCCTGATGTTCTGATTGTCTCTGGCTATGAAACACCTTTTGGAAATATGGCTGGTGGCATTGTGAATTCGAGGTCTTCTAACCCATTGATTTCATCAACGTCCATTAGTTCAGTGTTGTTTGGGCCTATTTAGCTTCCTCTGGGTTTTCGTCAGGGAGCCTTGTCATACTTATGAGGTCTGGGTCATCTTGCAGCCAATCAATTATCCATTGTGCATGTTCTATCATGAGTAACCCCCTTTTCCTCACATCCCAAGCCATGGGGGTACCTCTACCTTGCACCGGGGTGACCAGGGGGCTTCTACTACTTCTGTTGTTTTAGCTGCTATCATTTCTTCTCTGGCCCTGAGGGCACCTTGAGCCAATTTTTCTAGGATCATCATCTATTCATCCAAGCTCATAGATTTGAACCTGGTCATTTTGGGATCAGACATCCTTGCCACAAATTCATCCCAATCCTAGGCATTTTCTGTGAAGACCTCATCTTCAAACTTGTCATGGGCGTATGGCTAGTAGGATGAAACTTGAGAAGCATGTTCCAAGACTAGAACCTTTGGGTCATGCTTGCAAAATCGAATGGTCTGGAATCAAAATTTTAATTGGCTCAACCCTTCCTGCTTGGCTTGAGTGGTGGCTTTCACTAGGTAGAAGCCTATATGGAATCCACAAGGTATAAATGCCCACTTCTTATCCTTGACCAGGGTGGTGTTGTAACCTTGCAGGATGGTCTGGTAGCATGCCTCTCCCACTACAAGACGTTCAGGGACATGTGCTGGTAGGAGGTGAGGTGATCTGGTGACCTCGAATACCCTAATATAGGTATCGCGTTCATCCAGATACTAGTGGCCAACCTTTGATATCACCTTTTTGGACGCACTTGATAATCTCAAACATTGTTTCTTGAAGAGAATAAAATAAATGTATGCGATGAATTCATCGCAGATGAGGGAGTAGAATTTTTTGTACCTGTTCTCCCATAAGATGCTGAAATATATGTGGATTGGGAGTTCTAAGACATGCCAGCTCAGGTTCATGCTGGCAAAGACATTTCTGGTGCACATGACGTCCAGTAAATACGAATCCATGTAGAAGGGTGGAGTCTCTTCTTCTTTTGGCGTTTGAGTCTATTGTATGAAGATGCTCAACTGCTTGGAAATTATGGCTCCCTAGTTGAAAACTCTCCCGGAAACAACCATTGTGTAAGATAGAGGCATCCATGCCTCTAAAAATATGGAGCAGTCTTTCTCCCCATACAACCATCATATGAGATCCATTAGATAGATATATGACTCCCTCAAGTTGTCCGTCTAGTACCAGTCGGAGGTTTGATTGGTGTATTTTTTATCTTCTCTCCATCATAAGGCCATCACCCGATTGGTGTGATGGTGCTCGTAGAATTTTATGATGAAATTGGTGTTCAATCACTCCTCTGAGTCTCTGAGCTTGTAATACCTATGCACCTCCACCAGAAGGAAAACCCCAACACACCCACCACTCTCGTCATTGATTAAACACTTTTGGGTGTCTGTGTGGTCGATGAGCCATTGCAGAAGTTCTATTCAGGGAAACATATGGGTTCTGTTGTCTACCATGTGTAGGTACAACCATCGAATATTAGGAAAAACTTCGTCATAGAGCTTTCTCACATATGGGTCACTGTGCGGTATATATTCCAGGAATTCTTCTTGAGAGTTCTCCCCAATGTGGGAGTACCTCCTTGGTCCCTGTGTTTTCCTCTATGTCTCCAAAGGCTAGAGGTTGAGTGAAAACCTTCTTTGTATATGTCCTAATAACTGGTTCTAGCCTATGAGAAAATTCTAATTTCTTTGCGGCCCCTGGAGAAGAGCCTTCTCCTACCTCTAGTTCTTTTAATTTTGACACTCTCGGCGACCACTTGGTGTTTGGATTTATTGGAGGAATTTTTCCTACAATCAAAATAAATCTTTTAGGGATGGCGGATAGAGAAACACAGGATAAAATATACATATAAAGTGCAAGCATGAAAAATCCACAGACTGGTACATACCTGTAAATCTTGCTAAACCTGGTTATTTGTTACTCACAGGATTTTTATGGCTTTCAAATCGCTCTTTTTGCTTCTCCGGATGCTCTGAAACTCCTTTACACATAGAATGGTTTCGTTTACAATGGCTCAAGAGAATTTAAAACTGAGGAAGAACTTATCTTGTCCTATCAACCATTTAATACGGGGGACGAGTGGAATTCAAACAAATCTGCCACTGAATCTCTTCAACTTAAATTCATCGTGGCTTGATGGAGGAGGCGCGGAGGGTGATGTGTTCTATCAGTAATTTCAAACAGTTTTTTTGATTCGCACACGAAGTAGAAACTAATTAATTAGTCCCTTAAATGCTCTGAATCTAAACATATCTAGAGCTAAAACATCCCATTGTGTCCCTTTCTTAGTGGGTGGATCAGGGATTGACAATGTGTTATGGACATTTTCGTTGATATCCTTCTACAAAAAACCTCCGACGACGATTGATTTCATCGTATGGTGCTGACGTGGAAAAACTAGCTCAGAGGTGTGACTTGGATTTAGGGGACCAAGAATGACTCGAGGTAAAGCTAGGTCATACGTTTCTCCAATCTTGCAAAGACACATGGCGTTGAAGACAGGTGACTTGCGAGTGTTAGTCAAAGTCGAGACTTTCTTCGAGTTGTGTGTTCTAAACTAATCCTCGGATCGCCCATGCCAAAAAGGTATTGGGGGTCGGTAATCAGGGATAAACGTATCGTGTGTTTTTTTCTTTGGATTAGCTTCTTCAAAAACTCTCAATGCTGAAATGCTTTGGGAATCGATGATCGGGGAAAAATTCTTTAGCATGGTCGAAATGTTCATCATGATTCAATCTTCCTAGGTTCCGACAAGCGCATCGGGTATCGGTTATCGGCTATATCATTTCTTTCTTCCTTAACGTTTACTTCCTTTGCCTTTTACCGATGTTGAAGGGGATCGACTATTGGTGATTTCCATATGTGATACTTGTCGTGAAACAAAAATTATTTTTGCCAATACCGGTGAAGATCGACGCTCGATGATTGAGGTTTTCTGAGTGATTCTTTTTTCACCTCTTAATTCCTTCTACTGTTGAATCTTGAGCACGTTGAGCTAAGTGTTTTGGCTGATGATTCCTCATTTAAGTGTTAAGCCCTTTTAATTCATGAAGTTTCATAAAGTTAAACAAACCTAAATAGCTAATGAGTGTTAAGATAATAAGAAAAGACAAAACATTTCTCAAAATAAAATCGAATTCAGACAGTGCAATGATTAAGTGGTACCCAAAAAATGAAAAATTGAAATAGGATTTTTAGGGTGTGTTGAGTGCTCAACATGTCCAACCAAAAAAATTCCACAAAGTAATCTCTCATACTGCAAAGTTTAGCCTCTTCATAATCTGATCAGAAGATGAACATAAGGACACTGTAACCACTGCATCCTCATCCTAAGACCTTTCTATCTAGTAGAAGCGGATCGACAAGATTCTAGAAGAGTACCAAGATGTTCTTGATGCACCTACGGGGGTGGCTCCACACTGCCTAGTGAAGTAGGGTTATAACATAACCCTTCATACACTTCATGCTGCATCTTCACCGACAGAGTCATCCCACACTCAGCTAGATCATGCAGCTAGATTGGTTGAACAGATCCAACCCCTCCAACAAATGTTAATGACATCCTTCAACAAGCTAAGCATGAGAACTTCTTCAACAATGAAAGAAATGCACTAAGATTCAGATTTAGCAGAAGTCTCTTCATATCCCAAGGGAACTTGACACAATGGGGACCATTTATTCCTAAGGGGGGATGAATCATCCAAATGGATCTCGGTGGCCATCCATCGTTTCCACAGAATCACCATTTTGAGCTTGTGGTTGTGATAAACCATGATATTCACTCTTTTGATGGGAAATGGAATGTAATGCCATATTCAATTGTTAATTATATACATCATGTAATAATTTCCTATTGTTCTTATGTAAATTCCTATCACATATCATTAATGCACTGGATCCCATTAGAACTCTACAGTTAAGCATGCTCAGGCTAAAGTAGTACTAGGATGGGTGACCGCCCGAGAAGTCCTAGTGTTTTACATGCCTATGAAATTTTATAAACTTAGTCTAATTTATCCCACATGCATCATGGAAATTGTTCTCCTCTCACTCTCTAATATATAATTGAGGTGAAGGAGGCCCTTTAAACATGCAATGGAGTGTGATGTAAAACTTGTTTTGAATGAGGCGTAGCCAACATCTATTTATTTTTAGAGATAGGCTACCCCATTCCGCCAGTTTGTGTTCTACAATGTTTTTTTGTCTTGTTCATTGATAGAAATTGGTTTTCACTATATTTATGTGCTCTCCGCATTATCTCTATGTATTTCCTTGTTATATATTGGTTATATTTTTGTCTTCATGTCATTCTCAAAATAATCTAGATAATTATTTATTTCTACTTTCACTTTCTACTTACATACTGGTTTCAATCAGTACAATCTTTGCTTCATTGGGCTGGCATCTGGATTCAAAGGGATCCTCATCTCCCTTATCTCCCCAACAATCCCTTTCATTTCTAAAAATGTAGTGGGAAAAAGGTCATGGTATTCGCGCAATAAATCATCAATCTTCTGACAATTTCTTAATTTCAGTAATCTCCAATGTTTGCGAACTTGGGATTATCCTTTGTACCAATATCCACCTTACATGTTTTCAACAGTTTTCAGTAATCAACATATTCAAGCTCGGGACCCACTACTACATGCTCTCCTTCATTTTCTGGTATTTTCAAATTTCTTTGGTCTTTGTCCTCCTATTCTTCTCCAACAACGTTATGGTATTCCAAAACCTATTGAATAGTCACAGAATATCTGGGTTCACTACATAAGGGTGATGGTATTGTCGATTCTTCTGATGCAAATATATTGTTCTTTATAATATGTAGAGTTGTGTCTACTAAAGGGGCATCATATTCAAACTTTAAAGATACCTTGAAGTTGCGATTCAAATCTTCCCAGTCCATTGTTCCTTTGTGTACTTCCAGTTCTAAATACCAATTCTTCAGGATTGTATCCAAGATGTGTAGAAACAAGCGAGTCCATTCTTTATTAGGTATTGGTATCCATGCCACGATGCACTATGTAAGATGATTTGTAGGAAAAATTGACCCAGTATACTTCTATGCAATATATTCAGTTTATGTTCTGAACCTGACCTGTAACAACCTTCTGCATTGCTACCAATTACATATTCTATCCTTATGTGCAACCCACCATCTTACATGAGTCACTTTCAATGCGATACCTAAAGCGAGAAATCTCTATTTTTTTGATATATGCAATTCAAATTATTTAAAAAATGAATCTATATCTGTTAGTCCATCATACTTTGGGAGATCGCATACTTCAGATCCAATCCAATGCAATGTGTAGGTAATACAAGAACATCTCCTTGTAGATACTTCATGTAACCTATGTTTTCAATGTTTTAGGGTGTCTTCTAAATCCGTCATGCAGGAGCTGATACTTCACCAACTGAGCACACCCTCAGTAGTAGGATTAATATAGTCATCCATACGTGTGGTCACATTGTAAATATTGTCAATTTATTTTCCTCTTGCTTCTTCCACATATCGCCTTCCTTATGTGGGATACAATGGTGTAGTAACTCTCAATTCTCCTACTTCAAAGACCATTTGTCTCTTTTTCATATCAATAATGCTATGGTTATCAAAATCCAAATCGAGTCCAGGTAATGATGGACCAGTTTTACTACCACCCACTATCTCTATTACTTCAAAATCTGTTGTGTTGCACACTCAATCGATGTTAACATTCACCCCTATCAATAATCCAATTGAAACAATATTGGGTTGATTTTCTAGCCTCAACTAAATTGGTGACTAGATCAATTTTCATTTTCCCATAATTTCTCATGTCTGCTTCGGAATGATGTTCACATTATATCCCATATCCAATATTATATTATCCATATTATACTCTCCTACCTGCGCATTAAGTCATAATTCCCTATTCGTTATTTTCTTGTGTTGTACCAAGTTAACTACTCGCTATGCACCGGGTGCTTATTTATTTTATGCACACTGATTGATCATTCCATGCACTGCATTAAATGTAGTTTCATCCTTCATTATCTCTAAACAAATATTTATGAAAATTTTCAGAGTACTTACCTTTTCAACTGGCCTTTCTTTGATCCAATGGTCATAGTCTGGGGGCATGTCATAGACAGGTGGCCTATCATACATAGGTTGCAAGGTTGATTCTCCCCATTCTATTCCTAGAAGTTATTTCCTTTGTTTCTTATATGTGTCTCTCTCCTTTTGTGGGTCAAATGTCCGAGGAGGTTCTCTTTCTTTCTTGACCCACTAGTCAGAATGAATTCCTTATTTTGTTGCATCGACTCCTGTTCTTTCTCCTCCAAGTGTAAATTCTTCTACTCTTGGTCGATCATCACGCTCTTCTTCTTCTATGATCTGTACATTCTAGTTCCTTTTTTCCTGCCCCTTTGCAATTATCCACAAACATTCCTCCGTTGTATGATCCAATTGTCTGCGTTATGTGCATGATGTACAAGGATTCGAACAATTGTGCACCAAATTCCCATGATGATTACAATTATAAAAAATAATCAATCCTCTTCCTTTGTTGAATCCTCCTATTCCACTACCTTTGAATCCTCCTCTTCCTCCTTGATTGTATCCCCTCAGAGTATTATATTGTGGTACCCCTCTTTCCTATCTGTCTTCCACTAAACTATGTATGCATCCATGGTGTGTTCTCTCATTACATCAGGTGCACAATAGTCCTTTTCGTCGTGTCCCACAGACTTACAAAAATTAAAAAATAATTTCTTGGTAGTGTTATGATACTTTTGCATTAAAGGACATGTAGTCGAGTGATGACTCATCATTCTACAAATATCACGCCATACTCCTCCTCTTGTGGATAAGGGATTCAGGGATTCTGTAGCCAAATACTCTTTCAATGTTGGACACTATTCTTATGTTGGCATTCCTTTATGCATGTAACACACCCAACTTATTTATTCTTTCCTTCCCTTTAGCAAGCTCCTACAACTGAATCATCGATGTTGCTAACTGTGACTACTTGAACCATCCCTTCACCATTTTGTCCTACAGGGGATCCTTCCAACTTCATGGAAATATATAACACTTTTGACTATGACATAATCTTCTGATGTGTTAATGGGAATCGTATATGTGGTAGCAATCATGCAATGAAACATTCCCTATGTTTCTCATCTCAAATCTAGAAGGTCAATCGATACATCAATATCTTGAACCTATGGTCAAAATCCCATATTGTTTCATTCTGCAATTGCTTGATCTCTTTTAGTTTTGTAATACACTGCGAATTAGACTTTGGTTTTTGGAATTCTTTTAACATGGATTTCCTTATGTCTTCCAACATTTTGTCTTGTCCCATATGCACAATGGAATGATACTTCGTGTACCGGAGTAATGCACGTCTCTGAATGTTATCACTAACTGCACGTTTTTTTCATTGTCATCCTGGAAATTATTCATGGTCTATATTGCTTCACAAACAAATAAGTGTTGTTTTGGATCTTTTATCTCTGCTTCATGAAATACAATCATTATCAAAGTGGGGTCTAACCCCACCATGGTGTATTTTGTAGTATTCTTCCTTAATGTCGCACTAATTCCACTACCCTAACTACCGTTACTTATATCCTTGTTTCCTTCACTAACTACAAGTGTTTGCGACAAAATTTTAGACCTTAGAGTCGCACACAGGGTCATGGGTTCAACACAAAGTCTGGCCTTAGTAAGTATATTGGGATGTAATGGATCTCCTTCTGCTGAACTGAGATGAAGATATTTTTCCTTTTCCTCTATGCATGATATTCCTTTGATATGGAGCACTATATTAGTGTCTCTTTCCTCAATCTCACTATGCTTCTCTTCTCTATCAGCCATAAACCTTTTCTTAATTTATTGAAACATTTTTCCACTACACAACACTCCAATCTCTTCTTCTATCACAACTTATTCTTCTCTTGGAATTCTCAATCCATTTGTTCCTTATCTATTCCTTTCTACATCCCTCTTCTCCATACTCTCATACCATCCCTTGGTCAACCCCTAGCCCCTTATGTACACAAAGGCACTTAGGTACTAGGGTGATCAAATTCCAAATTCGTAACCCCCTTATCACACAACAACATCTTGACAGAAGTAGAGAGTGATTTCAAATATATTTTTCACTCTCTTTCAGAAACAATATATGAATGGGTACAATCTATATAAAACTCATTAATATAACCCCCCAATACACTATCCAACCAGAAATCAATTGCACATGAGATCCAATTACTTATGGTATTAACTTGGTAGATAAACTTAGAGGTCCAACTCCTTGAAACCATAGTGCGGATTGTTTCATTCTTTTCAACTAACCTCTGTAACCACTTAGTCACAACTATTCAGAAATAAACAAAGAAAATATCATGTAAGGTTGTAAATACATACCTATGTAGCCACTACTCTGAGCTGATCCACGATTTCTTATTTTGATCTTTGGAAAAATAACACTCCTTTGCTTCTAACCACTATATGATCTCTTCTTTAGTAGACCTCCACATTCCCCTTAGTCACAGATCTTGGTCCTAGAAACAAAACCATTTGTTGGTGCACAGTGGGAAGACCTAGTGTTCAACATAAATTCACCAAAAAAACACTCAAATATCATCCCTTTTGGCATCACCCGTAAGGAGGTGAAGTCTCACCCGAGGTATCTATGGGAACTGTAGGAACTAGGTTCCTGCCATGATGAAGGGATGAAAGGTAGTCCACATAACCATTGTACTTAGAATTAGTTCATTGTAACTTATATCATGTGAAAAAAAACATAAGAATGTGTAACATATTTAGAATAATAGGCATATATTATATGTGAACAATAAATAGAACATCAAACAAATCATGACACATAGACACTATTTTTAACATTGTTCACTCTACATTGGTTATGATGACAATGACCGCCTTCTTATTATACTATTCAAAATAATCCATAACATTATAATGTTCGCTACAATCATACATCATGCCCTTGCCATTCTCATATCCCTCTATCTCTCTCTGTCGCTCTTCAGTCTTTCATCCTTGCATACATTGTCTACTCACATTCATTCAGACATACTTATTCACTATTCTCATACTTTATCACTACTTCTCTATCCAAAAACCCTTACATATTTATACAATTACAATAGGTCTTAGACCTTATCAATGGACCCAAAATTCCTAACGGATTCCAACTATCTTTCTCCTTTTTCACGCATTCATCTCTGAAAGTACACCATCTGTCTTTCCTTCTTTTGCGTGTGGTGTAGAGTTCCCAAAACTGGTCCCAAAATCTTGTCCCAAAAATGGACCAAGATACAAGTAGATTCTAACAACTATTTAGCTAGATTTGATCAACTACTTCCTTGGGAATTCTACCTAACTTTCCTTGTCCTCGAATAGGTTGAGAGAGTCTATCTTTCAAGAATCTAGCTGGTTGAGGGAGTGCTCCTTCCTTGGGATTCATGTGGATTTTTGTTGGGATTCCCAAATTTTCATTAAAACCTCTTAAATATTCATCATATGAACTATTTTGTGTGCAATATTTGATATGTTTAAGATGTTGTCATTTATAATGAAGACAGTGGTAATGCTACAGGTTCAATTTGCAACTATTTTTGATTTAATCTGCAACAATATTGTTTTAATATGTTGTTGATTGACATGAACTACTTCTACAATTAATGACATTATTTCATTTTTTTTCATGTAGATTTTATCTTGTGCATGATAGGTTAGAAGTAGTTAGATTAGTTTGTTTATTTTTGTTTTATATTATATATACAATTGATAGGAATTCTTTGGGGGAAAATTTATTGTCTTCCCATCTTTTTCTTTTAATTCTTAGTGGCAACTAGGCCCACATACTGCTCGGAAATGGTACCCCAAATGAGTGTAGGTATGACTGGGGCCTACCATTGGACGTTCTACCTTGATTTCTTGACAAGAAATTTGGACCCATCAATAGGAACAAAGAAGAAAAGGTGGGACATTATATGTAAAAAACCGAGCTTATTAACAAACAAGCCCTTAATTCATTAAGCTCACCAGACATCACTAAATCATTAAGGAAAATGGACCAATGCATGAAACATCTCATATAATGAATGCTCAACCTTAGATATTAGGTGTCAAGGTGGGATTATGGTATCATATTTCAAGGGGTAATTCATTGCCATTCTTCGGTTTTGTAACACCCCATTTTTTATTCCCCAGATTAATAATGTATTTTTATTGTTTGATGAAAGGCAAGAGTGCCTATAAAGTTTAAAAGGTTACAGATCCTATGAAATATAATACTTTTAATATATTAATAAAATACATCATTGGATGTAGGACAAACAAGGATAGGGATAGGGGGATATGATTCCATGAGAGAGGGGGGCTAAAGGGGATAAATATTTTCATTATTATTTTATTTACCCATCTTTGTTTTAAATGGGAAAAGTGGTTACATGAACTTCTTGGGGAAGGCCATGTGGTGCTTTATTGAATGTAATTATATAAACCCATCTTTTGGGTTGTTTGAAGGTTGATCACCCATTTTCATAATTCCTCAATCATTATTGTTCTTTCCTCATTCTTTCTATGTATTGGTCTATGCATGGGAGATGAATTATTGGAGGAAAAGAACCATTGCTTGTTGGCTATAAGTAATTATTGATTATTCTAGGAAAGAATGGAAGCTTGTCTACATGAGAATGATGGAAGTTTGTAATTTTTAAACCTGTGAAGTAAAGAAATGCATACAAATTCTAAGGAAAACAGAATGCAGTCAATGGTTCATACACATAGTACAAAAAGATTTACGTTGGAAACCCTTAACCGAGAGAAAGCCAACCTTCTTTGGTGCCACACCTCTCAACTCTTCATTGTATTAATTTCACCATTCATAATACAATATATACACAATAGTTTAGGTATTCCAAAACTACCAAAACCCTAATCCCTTAATCCGAGATTAATTTACAAAACTGTTAAAAATAAAAAAACACTAAAATAGAAAAAAAAATCCAAAAAATAATAATTTTGGGGCTATGCCCTGAACCCTATGAATAACTAGAGGGACGGGGGGAAATATCCCCCCCTCGGGACCCCTCTAGAAAAGAGATAGGCGATGGGATCGTCATATGTAGTTGTCAAATCTGACGTGCCCCCACCCACAAATGCAAAGAATATAACACCTACCGAGCACAGTTGAGAAATAACTATCCACAACTAATAATCCTTGGAGTTTCTATCATTCATATTTCCTTACCAGCAGCACTAGATCCTTTTAAAATAAGTGGAAGAGTCTAAGGGATTGCATTGCATAGAAAGGGGTTCATTTCTTTGGGTTTTGCAGACTGAAGGGGAAGAGAGCTGGTAAATTAGGATTTTTGTGTGGTTGGGAAAACCATGAGAGCTTCATAATTGATTGTGCGTGTTAGAGTTGGACTAGGACCCATCCTAGTGGATTCATAGCCCTGTCTTGGGGGTGATATGTTGTTGAGTTATAGAGAAACATTTTCTATGGTTGGGTGGAACGCTTGACATTTGTAGTGAGTTGGTGAATGTTTATTTGAAAAGATAAGTGCTCTTTTTGTTTTATGTGTAACTTATATTTCGCTATGCATTATTTATCTCTGAGCTTTTTTACAATGTGTTTGTTGTTTTTAATGTTGTCCATGGCATGCTAATATTTTATTTTACATTTTAGCATGAATCTTGATTATTGCATGTGTTGTTATCATGCTTCTTGATTCTAATATTTGATATAAAAAATCATAATTTTCCCAAGGAGAACTTAGAGGTGCCGAGGTCAATGGGTACATGATGATTTGATTTCCAAGAAAATATTTTGGTTTTCTCATGATGGGCATGTCACAGATTGGTATCCAGACGTATTTTGAAGTAATGTGGCTTAGAAAAGTGTATTGAGTATGTTACAAGTTTCAGAGATGGGCTGTAGAGTTAGGTCTCGGTTAGAATTTTACAAGTTCAAAGTTCTATCATAGTACCAATGGAATTCAAAGAATTAAGTGAAACATGCCTTGCCCCGTAGAGGCATGAAAATGCATATAAAAGTTAATTGGGTGCATTGGAATCAATTGATCAAGAGATAAGTCATCAAAAATGAGTAATACTAGTAGAAAATTAGGATGAATCACTAGCAAGACCACATCGAATCCAATTGGAGCTAGTAATGATAGCTCAAGATGGAGAATAACAAAACAATCCTACACCCAACACAAGGAAGCTAATCATTGAAAGCAATACAATACTTGAAACTCTTATCCGTCTTTGATCCTTTGCTAGAAATGTCCTTTTTGGTAATACTTATAAATTATGTATATGTTACCTTCCTATCAATATCGTTAACATAGTTTTCGTATGGCCTTTGTATCCCATTATGTCTATTTTTTAACTTTTTTTTTCCATAGAACGATCAATGGATCAAAGAACTACCACTCCACGACAAGAAGCCATCTTTTGTAACTCTTTCTCTAAGCTCTATTTTCATCACTTTTTATACTCTAGTAGTCAAATCGTTGCATGGAGGGGGTCCATTGTCCCACAAACAAGGGGGTCTCATACACCAACTTGATGTTTGGCTTGGTTGTGAGCTTAAAATTATATATATATATATATATATATATATATATGACAAAGTAATCTCTTCCTTTATTCTCTAATGATTTAACCAAAATTTAGTATCCTTATATCATACTTGCTTGAGCCACAAATAGTTTTAAGTACACTTTAAAATAATTTTAAGAAACTTCTTAATTACAAAAAAATTATTTGCATAAAAATGTTTTCTTTTATATTTTAAATTTTACAATTTATATAAAATTGATATTTTTTAATTTATCAAATATTATATATAACACATTTTTAATATACTTGTAGATTAGAATAGATCGAACTTAGCCCGGAATATATATATATATATATATATATATATATATATATATA
>JASDQU010712211.1:0-10737 GCA_032191745.1 Picea mariana | reverse complement strand
ATTCTAATCTACAAGTATACTAACTTAATTTTTCATTCAACTATATATATAACTTTGATCTATTTTAATTTATTAATTTATAAGTATATTAAGATGTTTTTTTTTAAATATTGTTAGTTTTTAAACATTTTTTATTATTCATGTTATAAGTTACCAGGAGAGAGAATTATTGGGAGTGTGTATTATTCATGTTATAAGTTACCCAGGAAAGAGAATTATCGGGAGTGTGAAAGCTTATTATAGTTCAATTTTGGGTTTGCTAAATTTATTTTGAGATCTGAGATAACGGATAAAATTGAGGAGATTAAAAAATGTTTCATAACATAGAATGCAACAACTTACCCCTTTTTATTGAGAATGTGAAAGTCTATTAAAATTGAATTAGGGTTTGTCAAAAAAATTTATTGAGATTGTGAAAACCTATAGTTTTATTTTGAGTTTGTTAAATTTATTTTAAAATTTGGGATAAAAGTGAGGAGATTAAAAAATGTTTCATAACAAAGAATGCAACAACTTACCTTATTTCTTTATCATGTTTAGATGCACTTTCTTGAAATGGAAACTCATAACTAGATAACTGATATTTAGAATACAGTCATAAATTATTCATGTTGAGAATGATAGGCTTCATGTTATTTCTTGTAACATGAAAATTGTATGATACAAGTTTAAAGAGGTTGAGGTGGAGATTCATATGTTTGAATTAACTTACATATTTATTAAATTTATAAATAAATATTAAATCTTACAAACTTATTAAATTTAAATTTATAAATAAATATTAAATCTTACAAACTTATTAAATTTAAACATAAAGTTTTTGGTGATAATGAAATTATTAATAACAAGAAGTTGCAATATTATAATTAATTTATATAAATTAAGATCAATACTCATCATTTACATAGTAATACATACATAGTAACACATATAGTTGCATTAATTCAAAAACATTTTAAAATGAGAAAATTTATAAATTTTTGATAAATAATAGGTTAAGTATGAGCATCATTTCCTTATAATCAATTTTTGATAAATAATAGGTTAAGTATGAGCATCATTTCCTTATAATCAAGAGATATAACACTTAATATTATATAAATTCGTAATTGAATTAGTCTTAAGACTTGGTAACTTCAAAAAATTAAAACTAACTTTATAATGATGTCATGAGATAAAAACATTTTTTTAAAATGACTTAAAACCTTTTTCTACTAAGTTTTTGTCTCTTGTGTTATACTTACACTATTTATTAACATAGTATTAGAGCCCCTTTATTGTTAAAGGGCATAATAGTTTCATGATAGTGATTCATGAAATTAGTACGAGAGGAAAATGAAATAAAATGATAACAATTGGAACACACACATCCATGATATAATGGATAATGGAAAATACAAAATCATCATTATTTCAATTCCTTGTGGAATTAAGATGCAATACCATACATATACATATACATATACATATATATATATATATATATATATATATATATATATATATATTCAATGTGGAGCATTCAATGTGGAGCATTCAATCTTCACCAACTACAAGCTCGCTTTCTCAAGAAATCACTTAGGGATGAGAGAGAGATAATAAGGCTTCACTTCACTAGAATTTTTCCTCACTCTTGTTTTTCTATATGAATCATATGTGTTGAATATCTTGAGCCATTTTATCATATCTCTATCATGGTCATTCATGAAGTATGTTTATGCATTATCCTTGTGTAGAGCATAGAATGAAAGAAATCAGATCCAAACCAACGAATTATATATATTACAAATATTTTCTAGATCAATCCATGATTATTCAACATGTTATATCCATGGCTTATCTCACACATGATAAAACATATCTATGGTTGTGGTAGAGAAATTTTGAAGGTTTACCATGGCATATTGGAAGATACATGTGGTCAAAGATTCGATTCACTAATTTTTTTGGTGTATTCTCAGATCATGTGGTGTTTATTATTAAATATTCAACTTACTATATTTTTTTGGTGTATTCTTAGAACATGGTGTTTATTATTAGATCGTGTCTCTTCATGATATATATTCTACTTTTTGAAAATCATAAATTGATCTATTGTATGAGCATAGACCCATATTAACTCTGGTTCTATGAAGCTCTGAGAGGTATCAAATTTCTCGAGTTGTGAACCATTCCTTTTGCACTCTAAAATGAGTTGAGGAAGAGTTTACGCCTTATGAGATTTTATCCCTCTTGGTGATTCATAGAACAAGAGTTAAGATGGGTTTATGTTGGTCACAGTCGCAGCTAGTGCAGTCATGTCCGGATTTTTCAGATTGTCCTTATTGCGTATATATTTTTTCGTTAATCAATATTTAATAAATATAATGTATGATGTTGTATATTTCAATCTGATAATAATAATAATAATAATAAAACTTTAGAAAATTTACATCATTATCAAGTTGAATAGTAACAAAGTGAAAAAATGAAAATATTGAATAGCATATATATTACATCATATCATTAAGAAGTTCACTAATAACAAAGCAACAATGTTGATTGACGAAAAAAGGTGAATAATAACAAAGTAAAATAATGAACATATAGTTTAACATATATTTGAAGATATCAAATATATTGAATAACATATATATTACATAGTTCTTGATCTCAATCTCTCTTCTTATTTTTTTCTCTTAGATACACCTGCACACTTTCCCATGTTTTCATATCTATCAAATGAAAATGGAGGCTGAAATCAAAGACCATCCATAGCTTTAACTCAATATATGGAATTAAAAGTGAAACCTTGCTGCTCTATCTTCCCAATATTAATAGTTTCTTTATCTAATGTTAATCCCTAGGACTTATGGATTGTAAATCCCCAAGCAAGTTTCAATGGAATTTGTCTTTCTTTTCCTCTTTCAATTGGTATAATAGGGACAATCTAAGGGAATTATTCATCCCATGGAACCCCTACACAATTATCAAATCTAACTAAAAATATATGTGGGAGGTTCAGGAGGGGATATTCCAGAATTATACACAATCTATTCAAAAACCCAAAGGGGACCATTAACAATCCCTACATTGGTTCATAAGTTAGAAGTAAGCATCACTCGAGCTACAACAAGAATAAGAAACTCAGTGTCCAATTTTTCATCATAAGTGTCAATTAAATGGTTACTAATTACTCTTGTAGAAACACTACATGAAACCGAGAGATTTAATGATCTCAAACAACACTTATTGTGATTGTGGACATCATCATTTGTTTCAAACAAATGTTTTTCATTATAAAATAAATCCTTTCTGCAACCATCCACTTTTCTATCTATACATGTCATTAGTAATTTCCAGTCTTCTAAAGCAGGACTTTCATCTCTATTACTCATTAGAAGATCCTAAAAACATTTATGATCATTTATTTTTCCATCTTCCCTAAAGACAACATCAAGAGTCACAAATTTTGTGAACGATATCCATAATTATTTCACAGGACCATCACATGCATAAGTAGGTTTATCCATAACAAGAGGTAGTTGTCCTAGGTCACCAACTAATATAATTGACCTCCCTCCAAAGAAAACAGTTGAATGATCTAGAAAATATTTCCAAAGTCGAGCATTAATGCTTTTTAATCAAGTTTTCCCTATAAAACTCATCTAATCAATAAGGATGTATTTGACATGTTTGATCTCCTCCTGCAAGGAAATAAAACATGACCCTTGTAAATCATTCATGTCCCTTACAAGTATACAAAGTGCAGAGTGTATTGTCAATGCATATATGTTGAATGTTGCAACAATGATAGGATCCAAAAGAAGTAAGGGGCTCTTATTAGGAAGTGAATAAATTTCTATGGAATGTTTAATAGCACCAATTAAATAGGACTTTCGATTCCCGAAATTTCCTTCAATGATCATACACAAAGGTTCTCTACGACCACCTCCTATATAATGTTCAAGGATTGTATCATATGATATTCTTTGCCCCTCCACAAAAAAAAAACTCCCAAATGAATAAGTGATTTCACGTTTTGTAGTAACAGTTGTATTGTCTTGTTTCTTTTTGGATATAAATTTCATTGCACGATTTGATGTGTCTTCATCCACAAAGTTAGAACTCCATTATTCCATAATATCTCTATCCTTGAATCCAATCATGTTAAATTCATTGGAGTTTATAAACGTATTCTTATATAGCCCTAAAATGGTGTCCCATTCATTCTCTCTAGAATCTCTTTACAAATATGGAAAAATCTTATCTTCATCTTAATATTCTTGTGGATCCTCAAGAGGTATTGGATTACAATCAACTTGCCAAGGTTTGTAACAAACGTTCTCCCAATTTTGTATGATTTCATCAATTGAATGACCTATATCTTTGTGGAAGTCACAGAATGGCTTGTACAATACCAATTCATACCAACAAAACTATGCAAACTTATCATTTCTACAAGAATGAACCAAGATAAATTTAGGAAACACTCGAAGAATCAATTCATTATTTCATGGAAACCATTTCTCATCATGGAGACATTTGTCATATGACCAAGATATTACAACTTTTGTCAATGGAAGGTGATCCATATTCTCAGGTCTCTTACTATATGCATCAATAATAGAATTATCATTGTTCTCATTATATGTATCAACTTTCATTTTTTGGAAAACTTTCATCCCAACATTTAGAACCACAAATCAACGACTTCATTCCCAAAGAGGAAGTTCCAAAATCGTGTGACATGTTTCATGTGATCCTATGTCCTTGTCAACAATGATATCACACAACAAATTCCTATATGAACATGTTATTGGTTCATTTGGATTTTGAATAGAAGAAATACACATCAACATATCATGGAAAGTCTCCGATCCATTTTCATCTTTTGTTGCATATTTTTCTGTGTAATTAATGACCACATGCTTAGCATGAATAGGTTTTCAATATATATTTTCTCTCCACATCATCAATGTTTCATGGTTGTGTGTATTTAATCTATCATCATTTTGTCTATGTTCATACTTTTTTTCTCCATTCTCATCAACATAAAGTTTTGACATTCGACATAGCTCCCATGGTGCCTTATATCGACACACCAATTTTCTTCCCTTCCTTCGAAGGAAAGATTTCTCATTTCAGGTTATGTGGCACTCAACACAATTTAAAAGATCCTCATAATCTATCATTTTATCATAATGGAATATTTGTTGAGTTTCCTTATAGAAAGGATGATCATTGTTGTCTCTTCGAATAGTGATATTTATCTAATGTTGATTACGTGGATTGAAAGCATGCACAGACCTATCAAAATATTCTTTTGCAAATATAACTTGAATAGGGTCATCTCAATTGAATGTGTCCATATTGGGAGCATCTTTTAGCCAAATAAATCCATGCACATGTGGAGACCCACAACGTTTCCATTCGTAATGACACCAATAATTTGGAGCCTTATGAAACTTCTCGAAAATCTCTTCTCAAAACATAGTTTGTATCAAATGCATATAACTTGCTACAATATGAGGTTTGTCGATTAAATTTTGAAATCTCCATTTATTTTCTTGCTATGGATCTATAGGGTAAGTATCGAGCATTAATTTATGCAATTTCGGTCATTTCATATCCGTTGCATCTAGTGTGAAGAATATTGTCAGACACCCAATTTTTTGAATCAAGTCACATAATTATGCACAAAAGTTGGTCCAATGTGAATGGGTTCCTCTTAGTACATTCCCAAACCTCATTAATTTATCTGCAAGTTGAGAACTTGGAAGGTTTTTTAAATGTTCTTGTAACCCATCAACTATTGTTGGTATTTTTGCCCTATTTTTTTTAACAAAAATTGCAGAGGAAACTTGAGCACGATGTCTCATGATGATATTAAGTAAAAGGTCTAAAGAGAGGGTTCCTACCAAATCTCTTGTTGCGATATTTAAGAAGAAGCTTTGCATACTCATGAATATGGACATTTCTCATTTGCGGTTGTAACCAATCAGCTTCACCTTTAGGGAATAGTGTTGGAAATTCCATATCAAAAATCCCCTCCATCTTATACTCATTTATGGGAGATGAACCCACTATGGGCCAATTCATTACTTATTTAGATTCACCATCTGGGTGGTTTTCCTCTCCATTAGGATTATTTACCCAAGCTCGAATAAGTTAGATTTCCCTAGGTGCATTTGGAGGCTTTGAGGATAAATAATTTTTATCGTAAACTTCGAAGGTCTGATCACGACCTGGAACCCCTTGCAAAGTTGAAAACTTCATGTAATTGTCCATATATGGTATTATTACATAATTAATCAGATTTGAAACATCTATCACATTTTCTGGAAACTCATCCATGGCTTGAAAATAAACTTCAACAACACGATAATATGGATCATGGTTAATATTATACAATAATGCATCTATTTATTTCTTATTTCTTATAGTGAAATCATAGCTTGATCCTTTCTGACCTTTTTTTTGCACAACAATCATTAAATTTAAGGCTTTAATATATCGAGGTAATTTTTTGACAACTTATTTAACCTCTTAAGGAAAAATGATGGCATGTCCTCTATATTTATATTTCCCACCTATTGAATGCATAATCTGCAACATTGGGCTGGCTCATGCTATCAACATCTCCTCAATTTGTGTAATACTTGCAAGGACCAAAGGTTGAAAACCTGGATTCATATGGTTTTGAGATGAAAATATGTGATGAGTGCCCTCTCTTTTACATCTTGAACACATTGGACCTGTAGCAATAGTCTTCACTTGAATTCCAGGATATGGCTCCTCACACACATGGAACATTTGAGTATGACCTAATATATCAATTATTTCATGAAATTTATTATGAGCAATAACTTCATCTTTGTATGAAACCACTCGTACATTTGTTTTTGTTCGAATTCCTTCATCGTCTAGCTCTATTGGTACATGTATTCATTGACTAGTACCGGTTAGAGTAATATGTTGATTTTGTGTCGTTGCTTCATTTATACCTCCTCGTTGTCTTTGTCTATGTACTCTCAGTCGATCTCGATGTTGACTTCTATGATTTTCCCTTCCATCCTCATCTTGTATTTGCAATTTTACTCTTTTTCTATCATGATATTTTCTTCGTTGTTCTTCCCTTTGATCCTCAGTCATTTGTTTTCATCGCAATATTTGTTGCTCATTTTTTTGTTTTCTAGATTCTTTCCTTTCCATTTCAATGAGTTCTTCCATTTGATTTACAACTTTCCTTCTAATTTGTTGTCGTTTTTTACTTCTTACATCCTAAATATTATCATTATTCATTCCCCCATTAAGAGTAGACATGTTGATGCTCAATTTTACTGTTTATATTTATGTGTCAAACAAAAAAACTAAAATCAATGAACACTAAAATCAAAATTAAAATTATTAGACATTGAAAACAAAAACACTAAAATCAATGCACACTAAAATCAAAACTAAAATAATTGGACACTGAAAACAATGATATTTAACTAATTGAAAAATGTTAATGAATGAAAAAATGTGCATACATGAAGAATTAATAAATAAGTAAGAGCATAAATATTTTAAAGTTCTCACAATTGAAGCCAAGTTTGCACAATGTCTCAATGAATGTATCACTTCATATTCTTCTTGTCTCACATGAAAGTTACATAATTGTATGTAGAGTTTGACTTGGTTACTTCGGTTTTTTTAAATATTTTGACAAATATTTAGATAAAATAATTCTAAACATTGGTTTTTTTAATCAAGATTGGCCAATCACACTTTAAATTAAAAAGTTCAAATTCATTAATATAAACATAAAAAAATACACACATTCCAATTGAAAATACATGCTAAATATAATATTAATTAACATAATATTAAAATTAAAATAAACTTAAATTACAACGCCTTGAGAAGATATTTTCTTTTATTTTTTATTAAAATCTAATAATATTATTTAAAAAATTATTCTATTTTAATTATAGTTTCTAATTGCGACATTGTGCCTTTTTATAATTAATTAATATTCCAAATTTTATTTTTTTCAATTTAAACATTGATATCATAAATGCTTTCTTACTTACACAAATCGTAAATGTTTTCTTACTTACAAAACTTTTTATACCGGTTCTGTGCATTCACTGATGCACAGAAACGATTCGAAAGAGACACATCACTAACACACTTGTTTTTCAAAAATTAGTACATTCTAATAACATAATATATTTTTGTGATAATTTAGCATATAATAAATGCGTGGAGATGTTGGAGTCCAAAGTGGAGATAATGGAGCCAGATATGGAGCTAGTGGAGCTCAAAGTGAGAGATATTGGAGTGTGAGGTGCGATAGATTAGATTGTTTAGTTTTATTCCTTGCAAATTAATCTTTTTTATCTTAGTTTAATTAGGTTAGTTTAATTTAATTTGAATATATGTGTGTGTGTTTCATTTCGCAAAAGGTTAGAGTCAATATATACAATTTTCATTTACATAATTTTTTTTATTATTATTTAAGAGTGACACGTGTGAGTTCCACATACAATTTAGGCACAAAATCACACATTAACCTAATACTAGGTTGTAGAATGCACCTCCAGATGCAACCAACATCAAATCTGAAGATAATTATTGTAGCATGATCCATAGTAGAAACTATTGACTACTTCTCCATACCCCATGGGTATTCAACCTATGTGTTCCTTTAGCTCATTCTTTTAGATTGATATGAGATATATATAACCTTAGTTCAATTCTTCACATCAAATTTCTTCAATTAGTGAGCAGTCTACCCTCATCGTTAAAATATTTTTTGTCGCCCTTTCTTCTTATAATGATACTCGGATCATTGTTGTAAACTGAATGGTGTGATTTTTTATTTCTTGTTGTACCTCATCATTGTAAATCTCAACCCTCAATAATTAGCTCATAGGTTGGTCCAAATATAATGGCTCTTGTTGATGCATTTGTTGATGCATTTAATTATATGGATCTCAAAAATATGTTGAATAGATAAAATGTGTATGGACCTTGTGGAGGCACATGGCTTAGGAACATGGCTTAGTCCTCATGGTAGTGACACAAAGTGACAACCCTCATCACACACATAATTAAGGTGTATACTATTGTGTTGGAATGTTACCTAGTGAGTGCAATATGATGCTTTTAGAGATAAAAAAAACTATGTCATCAACCTCATACTATTGTATACTAATTAAGGTGTATACTATTGTGTTGGAATCAACCTCATACCATTGTCTCATTTGCATGTAGCCTACAACCTAATTGTGATCTCCATATTGATATATGGTGGTCAACGTTGAACTAGATTAAGGTCGTCCTTCGTCGAAGGAATTTTTTTTGTAGGCACCAAATCTTGGACTCTTGTTGAAGTGAGTCAAATAATGTGGGGGTACATTTTATATAATTTGCATGCATACACATTTAATAAGGAAGCACTATGGATATATTTTGACAAAATAATTTTCTTTTTATTTTTAAAATGAGCCTTAAGAATTGTTAGTGATATATGGGAAGCCGTTGGAATTAGATATTAAATATTTGAAGGTTTCTTTTGCGATATGATTTTTTTTTATGGATGTAATCAATGTGGTAGTGTAACTACCATCACATTATTTCAAGGAAATATTAGTTGAAGACAGGAGAGCTTGAGTTGTAAATATGTTTTTAAATCATTTTTTTTCTTCTTTTTGTTTTTATGGAAATATTTGTGAGTTATATGAATGTATCATGGATAGGTAATGAGATTTGAAGACAAAGGTTGAATTCTAATGGAAAGGATAATTATTTTTTTTTGCTCTTAAGTGTTGGGAGATAATTGTATTAAGGGAAATAAAAATGTATCATTTTTTTTATCACTAGATGTGTTATAGACTTATTCCAAAATTAGAATAAAGGGTTTAAGGAAGAATGTGTATTTGTGTGTGATTGTTGATGATTTTCTTTTGGATGTTTGATGGTATTTACTATTTAGTATTGACACATCGAATTCACACTTGTAACTTGTCATTCAATTATATACATCAATCCTATACACATCGAGTAAATGGAGATAAAATAATTGAAGGTTCAACAAGAAAGATGGTACAATTTTTAAGGAATGTCTTTAAAATCATCAAATAATTACTTACGTTTCATTTTGAATGGAGTAAGCATAAATTATACATTCATCACATACAATTTTGTTTGAGTCAATAATTTTAGAATAATTGAAATTGAAGAATAAGATTAAGTCATTGAACTAGGTAACTATATTACATGAAAGGGTGGAATTATAAGAAACTTTCTTATAAAAAAAGACCTACTCGAAATTGAATAAGGATGTCATTTCATAATATTCAAGTCATTGTAACATAACACTTTGGGGTGCATTATTTTTTTTTATTGCTTGAGGAATTGGAAACTGGGCCAATCTTGTACTCGCATGACACAGAGTCGATTTCGATCACTACCACTATAACCTCCAAGTTCCATATGTGTGCCCCTTCTGCATGCACAGGTAAATCAGGAGGATTTGAACTAGAAACCTCATCTAAAATAATACTTCATGTCACAAAAATTGCCAATTGAGTTGTCCCCTGAGGGCTCACTTTGGGGTGCATGATGAGTATTACCTAACACCCTAATTTTGTTTTGTTACAAGTGAAACCAAGCATGTATAAGTAAGCGTGACAGGTGTAAAATCTAGAATGAGTAAAGGAGGAAAGAATTTGCAAAACACCAATCTAGAAATCAAAGAATTATAGG
>JASDQU010712209.1:10776-24407 GCA_032191745.1 Picea mariana | reverse complement strand
AGTGCGCACCCATGGCTTTCATTTATAACATTTCTTCAAGGCAAAATGTAATTGGTTCTTGGTGCGAACAAGGGGACTTTTAGGGCACCCTTTGGTTCTTGACTAGCCCCCCATTCAGACTTCTCTCATATATGGAGGTCAAATCAGGTTGGGAGTTGGTTCATAAGTGGTTGGGAGGACGACAAGAACCATAAATGCATCGTTCACAGGAGTGCACGGGTTTTCTTGTACATAGTCGCGCATTTGGTGCATTGTGCGCTCTGAGGGATTTGTTGGCCCGCACACTGTGCGCGCGCTTCCTTTAGTGAATTTGTGCATGTCAATTTTTGCCCAGTTGTATAGTTTTTGCCTTTTGAAATGCATTTTAGTGCTGCAGGTGAACTAATTGTTGTTGGCACTATTGTATTTTTGTAACCATTGATAACATATGCCCCTTTATGTGAGAGGTTAAGAGCATACGTATAACCGAAATACATCAATGTTTCTTCTATTGAGAGTGCCATTGTAATGAAGAGTGTTGAGAGGAACTGTAAGAGCGATCCTTCAGAGGGAGAGGGGAAACTGTGGGACCCAAACCTTTCTCTAGGGAAAAAAAAGAAAATCTGTATACAAACGAGGTGGGCATGCCCCATGCTTGTGTCATGTAACCAAAATGTAAGACGATAATTGAAGATGTATGCTGGTGTAGATAAATGCAACACCCTCTAGGGCAGTTGATAACAACAGATGACAAGTCTGAATGGTGAACATACTTTGAAGTGAGACACGAACGCCTGTAAGAAGTGTCGATGACTCGTAGGCATTGAGGGCCTAACAAATTCAGGGGTCTTCGTCTGGTATAAAACAACTGCAATAGTTGCATAGTAAGACCGACCGTAATATGAGATTTTGCTAAAGTCGAATGTTATGGGGGTCAACGAAATCAAAGAGCAATGATGATTCTCTTTGTTTCGTCCAAGACTCCTCATTGTAAAGGTAATGAGAGCCAAGATATTGTCGCCCTTCTAGAAACTGTGTTGACATCGACAGAAAGGGAGACGCGACTCCAAGAAGCAAAGGGCTTCGTGAAATCCACTGAGATGAGATCAGGTACCGATAGGGAAAATGAATGAAGTCAAGATGCGGTGAGACTCAAGACTGCCCGTGGTTGGGGTATGTTGAAGGATGATTGGCATCAATCGTAAAACTGTATCTAGTGTTAGGGTGACAACTATATGTAGGGTTAAATTGTGCCAGAGGCTTGACAAAGTGGACAAACTCAGAGATCAGGGGTACATGGATTTTTCGATACTCGAGGTTCGTGAACGATGTCGAAATGAAAAAAGGAGAGTGGATGCCCCAACCAAGGGCGACATGGGTTGCGTTGTCAGAAAAAGAAGGTCATCAGGGGTGATGACAAAAAGCTAAGTAAATGCTAGAAACAAAGGCTTTTTACAATTTACCAAATAAATAAAGAATAATTGGGGATGAGTGTACAGATACAGAAACGGGTGCCCTAGTGCAAGATGGTTTGGCCTGTGAGGGTGCAAGTTGCGAAGAGAACTGGTGGAGGCCCCATGGGTGGGTTTCTGTATGAGGTAAATGAATGGAGGGAAATCTGCAAATGAGAAAACTGATGGTGGATGAGATGGAGGGCTAATGATATTGCGGAGGTGCCATAAATTTTTTGTTTAATGAAAAAATTGCCTAACAATTGATTGAAGGTGGGGAGCTCTAGTATTGGATATGATACCACAAGAGGAAACTTGTGAGGGGTTGGGGGATTGCCTTACCTACTAAGAAGATAACCTTCACCAAAGAGCTATTTTTGAAAAATTACCAAAATTACCAAAATTCATATTTGAAGTTATTTTCCCTCTTCTCATTTTTCGAAAATCAATTAATTAAAGGAGGCCTAGTAGTTGAACAACCAACTGCCTACCTTAATGAAGGTATGGAGGAATGGCTGGGACAACTGAACATTTCCAGCCATAGGTACAACCAAGTACCCAACTTGTTTTTGGGATTGACCCATGAATGCCTTTGACAAAAGCAATGAGGAAAATCAAGAACCTTCGAGAATAAGAGAGGAAAAAAGGGGGAATCAAACTCTAGGAAGTCTAGAGAGAGAGAGACTTTTTGGTTTTTGAACTGTGAAACTGAGGCAGGAGGAAAACCTAGAAAACCCAACCTAAACATAGAGGCCTACGAATTGATGCTTGATGGGAAAAGAAGTGGCATTGGGAGGGGAGGGCGCTGAAGGGATGTAAAGGTAGTGAAGGGACTCCCTTGTGCAAATTAAAACCAACTAGGAGGGCATTTGAGATATTTGTGGAGGCCCTGGGTTTAGTAGGTAAAGGGGTTTCTTCCTTTGGTTTCCTGTGAAGGAGGGTGCCCTTCACTTGCTTAAATTTCTTTCCCGAGAGAGATTTGAGGTTCCCTGGTGGTATCATGGCCTGGAACGGGTTGGCGTGCTATAGAAATTATAAGTACAACAAAGCCTACAATTGGGTGGAAAATCCTTTCCCCTTAATCAATTAGCTGGTTTGTAGTTTATGACAGAAAATAATTTTGATGTGCTCACTTTATGCTTTGAGACTTTGCTATGTTCTTTTACAATTTATAACTTTGTATGGATTTGTGTACAAGATTGTGAGGAAAAGGAAATGATATATGTTCCAAGATTTATGTATTCATAGTATTATATTTACTAGTCTTTCTCTTCTGAAATTGTATTCAGACATCCTATAACTTAGAGCCATAATCCTAGGAATTCATGGAAATCTTAAAAGGAAGTATGATTCACTGGCTAAAGAGGATGATTGATGTATGTGTTAGCACTAGAAGTCACCTCTAGATTGCGTTGGAGGTAAGCCCAATATGCATCAGATTTTTATGTCACAGGTTGGTTTTAAAGAGGTCAAATGGGCACAGACTCAAGATGATATCATTTTAACTCAGAAAACTGGACTGGTATGCACCTGTAGGTGAGGTCTTGATTAACTTTAGTTAGTAAGTTGGAGTAAGGGTGAATAGGAGGAAGATTTAGTGAGAAAGGTGTAGAGATCCGCTATGAACATCAGATTTTCCAGCAGCCTAAGGAGGAAAAACTTAAACACAAGGTCCTCTTGGATTCAAATTTCAAGGAAGATGAAAGAAATCATAACAGTACTATAATCAAACATTTATCATAATACAATACAACAATCCATGTGAATCAATCAAACTTGAACTCTCTCAGTATCAGAGGCAAATAAAATGGAGAAGAAGCCGACTTTCATTAAACAAGATGTCTCAAAAACAAATACATAACTAGAGAACCGATGTTTTTCATCAAAAGTTTACAATACGGGAGCATTGTTCAACCATCGACCTTAACAAAATATCAAAATTGAGTATATATACTCAGAAATGTTGCAACTACCAGGAGCGTGATCAGACCATTGCATTCAAAGTTTTCAGTCGGTGTCTGCTTTGTCAGACTGTGCAGGCCTCCTCATGTCAGATGCGAACCAGACGTAGTTATGTGCTTTATAGGAAAATCTGTCCATAAGGAAGCTTCAGATTGACAGTCTGCCTTCACGACCGCTCTCAGCCTGCTTTCCATTTATGGAGTGAGTTGAGGTTTCAACCACCTCTCTCACTTTCATTAACGACTTGCATCGGGATTGAAACACGGCTTAATGCCAAGGGGGTGGCTACACGCTGCTCTCAGATAGGACGCCATATAAACGTGTGATTGTGGGGCCGCTCAAAGATGGTTTGGGTTCACATCGCTTTTGATCCTGCAATCCACCACCCTTTTCCATGTATTACTTTTGCCAAACCACGGTTTCAATTGCGGGACCGCTCAAGAAAATTATTGCCCGAGCACGTTGCGTCCCCGCAATGGACTGTGGTCGTCAATCTTGTGATCTTGGGCGAAGATTTACGATCAACGGCTCAAATCCTCCCTCTTCAGATCAATGGATCATATCTTCCCTTTTCGAATCGATGGCCGAGATCTACTTCGTGATTCAGGGTTTGGACATTTCAAACTTCAAACTTTATTTGCCCCAAGAAAATCCTCCAGAGTTAAGGATTTCATGACGCGTGGCCTCCAGAATCGGACGACCGAGAACCTCTTCAGAACTTCGACCACTTTGGGACTTCGGGATTTCAGGCACTTTTTCTTTGGCGCTATACTTCACATAATTTTGGACTCCCGAAAGCCCTTAGGCCGCTAATCTGAACTTTGAATGGAATCTCCTCCGCTGAAAACCGAACTTGCTCGCTTAATTTGAGTCCATATTAGACCACTCTAAGTGTTGCTTTGTGCTCATGGCTTCGACCTGTGGCCCTTGACAATTTAATGTGATAACACGTGGCACTTTAAACACGGAGGGGGGCAAACGAAAACGATTTTACAAGCCGAAGGGGAAAAAACTTAAGAATTGGTCTGCGAAAGGAGAGAAAGAAGGAAAAACACAGACTTAGGTAGAAACCACAACCCCACAGGACTCTAACAAGTTTGTGTGATAACATTTGGCTCCACAGGGGATGGCATGCTCCCTGCGAGCTACCAAGAACAAGTAGTTCCAGTGCCTTAACTATTGGGTTATGGAGTCATGCTCAAAAAACATCCTGCTAAGGATTACATGTTGATAATTACTCTAAACAAAAGCAAATACATGAGCTCCAGAAAGAGCGTATTTATGTACAGTTCTAGACTAACTGATTTTGACAAAGCGTTAGGTGAAAGAAAACTTCCACCACAACCACCCAGACTGTTCGATAATATAATTCTTCTCTTTACTGCAAATAATCCATAAAAGGTAAGGAAATTATGATAGCATAAAGAAAACATGTATTGGAACAATGGAAATACCTCCAAATGATGATAATATGAACAATTTTGCAGGCTCCAATGCTTTGGGAAAACATAGTTCCATATATAACCCCACAAGGTCACAAAATTTATAATTAGGAAAGCTTGACTGGTAAGAAATTACCTCCTGTACTTCATTGCTACTCACCCATCGTTCGATGTCCTCAGAGTATATGGGTGAGTGGAGGACAGATGCAGGTTGGCTAATCCCAGGTGATATTTGCTCACTTATAGTTTCCAGGACAAGAATATCCTCTGTATTTCCTTTATAAGAGCAGCAAACAAACTCTACCTTCGACTCTGAAAAACTAGGAAAAAACATAGAGGAACCTTCCCTAGCTTTTGCTGCTAGCTTTTCATCTATCTCAGCTTCATAGTCAGGAGAAAAATCTTCTGCAGAATACACTTGCTCTTCGACATTGGGATATTCAAAAGAGACATGTTGATCTTCATGAACGCTTAAAAAAACAGACACGTCTGATATGATGCTAGACGTTTCTATGTTATCTCTATTATAATGAATATCATTCAACACCTCATGCTCTTCATGGAAAATGTTTTCTTCCACAATAATAGCTTCATCACAAAATTGATCTTTGTGACAGGCAGAATCTTTATAAAACAAAGAAAACTCATCACAACAGTTTTCATAAAGACACTCAGCTGGAAAATAATATTTATAAAACGAATTGAAAGCTGCATGAAAACTGGTCAAAGTGTTGATGCTTGCAACGAGAAGAGATCGACACCAATCATGAGCAATCCCTTGTAATGAATAATTGAAAAGTTTAATCTGAATATCTTCATGCACAATATGAAGTCGATGAATAAATTCATGAAAGTCCAGCAAATGCTCAGCTGGTACTTCCCACCCTTTTCCTCAGAATCTGGGAAGGCTACTTTCCCATTCATCTCTACTAGGTGGTGGGTTAGGGAAACCAACTGCTTTTGAAAAATCACAGAAAGCAAACATCTGAGCTAAGATCTGGTCCATTTCAAACCAGTGGAGTCGCCATTGAGTTCTTTAATCATGAAGTCACTAGGTGAATGATGCCTGAAAGTGTCTGGTCTTTGTTCACCATCAAAGACGAGATCTAGTCATTATCGTTCTCCCAGAGAGTTTTTCAATTCACAACAACAACAAATTTTTTTATGAGAAAGCTTTCCAGCTCTTGAATAATCTTCTGCGGGTAAGCTGAAACAGTGGAGTTGTAATAGTGGAGTCGCCAGGTGCATGGTTGCAATCTTCAATGGTTCTGGTATCTGATGCACCTTCAGAATCAAAAGCTTCTTTGTCATTCTACCCCAAGGAAAAGTCTTCAATTCATTCCCCGGTAGCGGCGCCATAAATGTTAGCACTAGAAGTCACATCTAGATTACGTTGGAGGTAAGCCCAATACCCATCATAGTTTTATGTCACAGGTTGGTTTTAAAGAGGTCAAATGGACGTAGACTCAAGATGATAACGTTTTAACTCATAAAACTGGATTGGTATGCACCTGTAGGTGAGGTCTTGATTAACTTCAGTCAGTAAGTTGGAGTAAGGGTGAATAGGAGGAAGATTTAGTGAGAAAGGTGTAGAGGTCCGCTATGAACATCATATTTTCCAGTAGCCTAAGGAGGAAAAACTTAAACACAAGGTCCTCTTGGATTCAAATTTCAAGGAAGCTGAAATAAATCATAACAGTACTATAATCAAACATTTATCATAATACAGTTACAACAATCCATGTGAATCAATTAAACACGAACTCTCTCAGTATCATAGGCAAATAAGATGGAGAAGAAGCTGACTTTCATTAAACAAGATGTCTCAAAAACAAATACATAACTAGAGAACCAATGTTCTTCATCAAAAGTTTACAATACGGGAGCACTGCTCAACCATCGACCTTAACAAAATATCAAAACTGAGTATATATACTCAGAACTGCTGCAA
The DNA here is from genome assembly GCA_032191745.1 of Picea mariana. Classification (NCBI taxonomy): domain Eukaryota; kingdom Viridiplantae; phylum Streptophyta; class Pinopsida; order Pinales; family Pinaceae; genus Picea; species Picea mariana. The sequence continues at coordinate 17,622 of JASDQU010712209.1, read as the reverse complement.
CTACCAGTAGCGTGATCAGACCACTGCATTCAAAGTTTTCAGTTGGTGCCTGCTCTGTCAAACTGTGCAGGGCTCCTCATGTCAGATGCGAACCAGGTGCAGTTATGTGCTTTACAGGAAAATCTGTCCATAAGGAAGCTTCAGATTGACAGTCTGCCTTCACAACCGCTCTAAGCCTGCTTTCCATTTATGGAGTGAGTTGAAGTTTCAACCACCTCTCTCACTTTCCTTAACGACTTGCATCCGGATTGAAACGCGGCTTAATGCCAAGGGGGCGACCACACCCTGCTCTCGGATAGGACGCCATATAAACGTGTGATTGCGGGGCCACTCAAAGGTGGTTTGGGTTCACACCGCTTTTGAGCTCGCAATCCACCACCTTTTGCCACGTATTACTTTTTCCAAACCACAGTTTCAATCGCGGGACCGCTCAAGAAATTTATCGCCCGAGCATGTCGCATCCCCTCAATGGACTATGGTCGTCGATCTTGTGATCTTGGGCGAGGATTTACGATCATCGGCTCAAATTTTCCCTCTTTAGATCAATGGATCATATCTTCCCTTTTTGAATGGACGACCGAGATCTGCTTCGCGAATTGGGCTTTAGACTTTTCAAACTTCAAACTTTATTTGTGTTGAAATATAACAAGGGATGTCCTCATTCATGTTTTTGTGTTTTGTCATGGGGAGGACATAAAGTCATAATTCCTAGACATGTTTTATTTGTAAAGTGACTTTTTAAATAAAGTGCTTTTATAAAGTGAATGTACTTTATAACTTAAAGTGTTTTTAAGTTGTGGGACACAAAAAGTATTTAATGAGCATTTATTACTTATTTTGTAATTAATGAGGAGCATTAAATATGAGCCCTTAGATTAGACTTATGATAGCCTATAGATTGAGTTGGTTATGTAAGTTAGGGTTTCTTGGGAAAAGAGAAAAGTACATATACATGCTTAGGGATGTGAGAAAGACACACCGGAGAAGACGAGAGGAGAAGTTGAGAGATTGATTGAGAGAGGAAAGTGAACATCAAGAAGGGCACGATTCCCAAGAGAGCTGGGGTGCAAATCCCAAGGAGGATTTTTCTATTTTGATTTGCAACGGTGTTATTTGCTGGGACAGGCTGTACTGTACGGATTCGTACATGCTGTACAACAACATTCTTGAGGCACGAAAATCGAGGCAAGCTTGGGCACAGTGTTCGAGGCATCCTTGAAGAATTTTCTGAAGGAGGATGGTCGTACAGAAGAGAAGGTACAACAGCCTGTTGTGGCATGAATTTCAAGGTGCCAAATTTCAGCAAATCCGTACAGCTGTACGGACTGTGGCACGGTTTTCAAGACAGATTTGTGGGGGACAGTTTTGTGCTGTAAGAGGTATTTCTCTTGGCTGAAAAAGTGTTATTGATGTTGTTTTGAACTTTCCTGAAGCAAAATAATAAGATTTCTCTCTCTCGTTGGGTTTCCACACATTAAGGTTTTCCCTGGTAGTTGCCTAAATTTCTGTGAGTTATGGGTTGCTGTCCATTGTGCATTTCCGCTGCATATTTTGCTTAACAATGTGTATTTCTGCTTATGGAAATTTCTGAATGTGGGTATGCATTTCTGAAATTTAAGAAGACAATTATCTCTAGGTTGCTAAGTGTTTGACGAAATGTGTGAATGAAATATTTCTGATTTTGTCATTAAAAAATCAACAATTTGCCCCTAGCAAATCCTCCGTAGTTAAGGATTTGATGATGCGTGGCCTCCAGAATCGGACGACCAAGATCCTCTTCGGGACTTCCGGCGCTTCGTGATTTCAGGCACTTTTGCTCGGGCGCTATACTTCGCGCAATTTTAGACTCCCAAAAGCTCGTGAGCCGCTAACATGAACTTTGAATGGAATCTCCTCTGCTAAAAACTGAATTTGCTCACTTGATTTGAGTCCATATTAGACCGCTCTAAGTGTTGCTTTGTGCTCATGGCTGCGACTTGTGACCCTTGACAACTTAATGTGATAACACGTGGCACTTTAAACACAGAGGGGGGCAAACAAAAACGATTTTACAAGCTGAAGGGGAAAAAACTTAAAAATTGGTCTGCGAAAGGAGAGAAAGAAGGAAAAACACAGACTTAGGTAGAAACCACAACCCCACAGGACTCTAACAAGTTTGTGTGATAACATTTGGATCCACAGGGGATGGCATGCTCCCTACGAGCTGCCAAGAACAAGTAGTTCCAGTGCCTTAGCTGTTGGGTTATGGAGTCATGCTCAAAAAACGTCCCGTTGAGGATTACATGCCAATAATTACTCTAAACAAAAGCAAATACATGGGCTCCAGAAAGAGCGTATTTATGTACAGTCCTAGACTAACTGATTTTTACAAAGCGTTGGGTGAAAACAAACTTCCACCATAACCACCCAGACTGTTTGGTAATATAATTGTTCTCTTTACTGCAAATAATCCATAAAAGGTAAGGGAAGTATGACAACATAAAGAAAACATGTATTGGAACACTGGCAATACCTCTGAATGATGATAATATGAACAATTTTGCAGGCTCCAATGCTTTTGGAAAACATAGTTCCATATATAACCCCACAGGGTCACAAAATTTATAATTAGGAAAGCTTGACTGGTAAGAAATTACCTTATGTAATTCATTGATGCTCACCCATCGTTCGATATCCTCGGAGTATACAGGTGGGTGGAGGACAGATGCAAGTTGGCTAATCCCAGGTGATATTTGCTAACTTACAGTTTCCCGGACAAGAATATCCTCTGTATTTCCTTTATAAGAGCAGCAAACAAACTCTACCTTTGACTCTAAAAAACTAGGAAAAAACATAAAGGAACCTTCCCTAGCTTTTGCTGCTAGCTTTTCATCTATATTAGCTTCATAGTCAGGAGAAAAATCTTCTGCAGAATACACTTGCACTTCGACATTGGGATATTTATAAGAGACATGTTGATCTTCATGAACGCTTAAAAAAATAGACACGTCTGATATGATGCCAGACGTTTCTATGTTATCTCTATCATAATGAATATCATTCAACACCTCATGCTCTTCATGGAAAATGTTTTCTTCCACAATAATAACTTCATCACAAAATTGATCTTTGTGACAGGCAGAATCTCTATAAAACAAAAAAAACTCATCGCAACAATTTTCATAAAGACCCTCAGCTGGAAAATAATATTTATAAAACGAATTGAAAGCTGCATGAAAACTGGTCAAAGAGTTGATGCTTGCAATGGGAAAAGATCGACACCAATCATGAGAAATCCCCTGTAATGAATAATTGAAAAGCTTAATCTGAATATCTTCATGCACGATATGAAGTCGATGAATAAATTCATGAAAGTCCAACAAATGCTCAGCTGGTACTTCCCACCCTTTTCCTCAGAATCTAGGAAGGCTACTTTCCCATTCATCTCTACTAGGTGGTGGGTTAGGGAAACCAACTGCTTTTGAAAAATCACAGAAAGCAAACCTCTGACCTAAGATCTGGTCCATTTCAAACCAGTGGAGTCGCCATTGGATTCTTTAATCATGGAGTTGCTAGGTGAACGATGCCTGAAAGTGTCTGGTCTTTGTTCACCATAAAAGACCAAATCTAGTCATTATCGTTCTCCCAGAGAGTTTTTCAATCCGCAACAACAACAATTTTTTTTATGAGAAAGCTTTCTTGCTCTTGAATAATCCTCTCTGGGTCAGCTGAAACAGTGGAGTCGCCAGGTGCACAGTTGCAATCTTCAATGGTTCTGATATCTGATGCACCTTCAGAATCAAAAGTTTTTTTGTCGTTCTATCCCAGGGAAAAGTATTCAATTCATTCCCCGGCAGCGGTGCCATAAATGTTAGCACTAGAAGTCACCTCTAGATTGCGTTGGAGGTAAGCCCAATACCCATCATAGTTTTATGTCACAAGTTGGTTTTAAAGAGGTCAAATGGACGCAGACTCAAGATGATATCATTTTAACTCAGAAAACTGGACTGGTATGCACCTGTAGGTGAGGTCTTGATTAACTTTAGTCAGTAAGTTGGAGTAAGGGTGAATAGGAGGAAGATTTAGTGAGAAAGGTGTAGAGGTCCGCTATGAACATCATATTTTCTAGCAGCCTAAGGAGGAAAAACTTAAACACAAGGTCCTCTTGGATTCAAATTTCAAGGAAGCTGAAAGAAATCATAACAGTACTATAATCAAACATTTATCATAATACAGTTACAACAATCCATGTGAATCAATTAAACATGAACTCTCTCAGTATCAGAGGAAAATAAGATGGAGAATAAGCTGACTTTCATTAAACAAGATGTCTCAAAAACAAATACATAACTAGAGAACCAATGTTCTTCATCAAAAGTTTACAATACGGGAGCATTGCTCAACCATCGACCTTAACAAAATATCAAAACTGAGTATATATACTCAGAACTGCTGCAACTACTAGTAGCATGAACATAACACTACATTCAAAGTTTTCAGTTGGTGCTTGCTCTGTCAGAGTGTGCAGGCCTCCTCATGTCAAATGCGAACCAGGCGCAATTATGTACTTTACAGGAAAATCTGTCCATAAGGAAGCTTCAGATTGACAGTCTGCCTTCATGACCACTCTCAACCTGCTTTCCATTTATGGAGTGAGTTGAAGTTTCAACCACCTCTCTCACTTTCATTAATGACTTGCATCGGGATTCAAACGCGGCTTAATGCCAAGGGGGTGACCACACGCTGCTCTCAGATAGGACGCCATATAAACAGGTGATTGCGGGGCCGCTCAAAGGTGGTTTGGGTTCACAGTGCTTTTGAGCTCGCAATCCACCACCTTTTTCCACGTATTACTTTTGCCAAACCACGGTTTCAATCGTGGGAGCACTCAAGAAAATTATCGCCCGAGCACGTCGCATCCCTGCAATGGACTGTGACCGTCGATCTTGTGATCTTGGGCGAGGATTTATGATCATCGGCTCAAATTTGCCCTCTTTAAATCAATGGATCATATCTTCCCTTTTCGAATTGACGACCGAGATCTGCTTCACGATTCGGGCTTCAGACTTTTCAAACTTCAAACGTTATTTTCCCCAAGCAAATCCTCCGGAGTTAAGGATTTGACGACACGTGGCCTCCGGAATCGGATGGCTGAGATCCTCTTCAGGACTTCCTCCACTTCAGGACTTCGGGTGCTTCGGGATTTCAGGCACTTTTGCTCAGGCGCTATACTTCACGCAATTTTGGACTCTCTAAAGCCCGTGAGCCGCTAATCTGAACTTTGAATGGAATCTCCTCTGCTGAAAACTGAACTTGTTCACTTGATTTGAGTCCATATTAGACCACTCTAAGTGTTGCTTTGTGCTCATGGCTGCGACTTGCGGCCTTTGACAACTTAATGTGATAACACGTGGCATTTTAAACACAGAGGGGGGGAAACGAAAATGATTTTACAAGCCGAAGGGGAAAAAACTTGAGAATTGGTCTGCGAAAGGAGAGAGAGAAAGAAAAACACAGACTTAGGTAGAAACCACAACCCCACATGACTCTGACAAGTTTGTGTGATAACACTATGTTTTTTTTTTTTTTTTCTGTGCACGATAATGTTTTTCCTCACTCTTAGTTTGTATTAACACCAAGACTAAGTTGACCAAATGAGTTTATGAGGAAGGAAGTGCATACATTGATCCTTGGGGTTCATTCAAAACCCTGTTAATTCCCCTGAATTTCACCGTTCATCAACTTTTACCGTTCCTTGATGAAGAACCGGGTGATAGAGAATCCAGATCCGAAAGTTCCTTCACATCCGACACTTTGGTATGGCCTAGAGGGTCGATGATCCAAAAATGAAGGTATTACTGATAAATCGCAAGTTAGTTTAATGTATTTTAGGCATCGGATCGTTAAGAATGCAAAATACATAAAGCTTATTATCTGGTTGCGGAATATCAAATGTGACTTTTACTTGATGCTTATTAAAGAATAAAGAGATCAACCATTAATATCCATGCTGCAAATGAAGAGAATAGAACAACAAAACATAAAGCGAAATAGAGACAAGAGGTTGATAACAAAGTTCACCAATCGTTGGCTACGTCTCCGGGCCCGCTTCCAAGTGGAGGACCTCTTTATTGCTCTTTAAAATGCTCAAAGTTCTCTTACAATGGCTCTTTGTTGTTACATTACATACTTCATATATGTTGTGCAAGACCTCCTTGCTTAGATTCATGCATGCACCATCAAACTCTTCTAAAAAACATGGCAAACATGCCTCTCAAATCATGAGAAAATGCCAAAAATTACAAATTACTCCTTCAAATCCCTGCATCAAAAAGTCTCTTTAAGGCTTCAAAAGGCCTGTTTTTTATAGTTTTCAAGGCTCAAATGAGGAATCCCAACTTCCCTCAAGATCTGGCCTCTTTTTGGGATCAAATCCCCCTTCAAATGACCTCAAAATCCTCAAAAAATCACTTTTTGGTCATAATATCAGACAATTAATTAAAAATAACTAAACAGGGTAAAAACCCACTTTTTAAACTTTAATATATGCAGAGTAGGCCCCCAAGGCTAGGTGCGCACCCTCAAACATGGTCATATTAACTTCATATGGCCAAGCGCTGGCCCTTTTGTTGCGCTAACTCCTGGTTATGGGTGCGTCCCACAGAACCTGTGGGCTAACTAATCAACCCCCTTGCGCAAATATGGGGATAAACCCCTGGTTATGTGGCATATACGAATCCAAGGGTGGAGAGGTAGGGCGCTGGTGGTTATGGCTTATGCTGCGCCCCGGTTGTATGAGTGTGACCAACGACCACGGGTTGGGGCTTAACCCCATCCCCCTTCTCTCGCACCATATTAAAACATTAC
>JASDQU010712208.1:18684-29298 GCA_032191745.1 Picea mariana | reverse complement strand
GATTATTTGGTATATCACAAGAGGATATCACTAAGGCTCAAATCTATGAAGTACTTCTTAACAGAGGATGGTTTTAGGTGGAGGAATCCTGATGGGGTGATCCTTAGGTGTGTGAATAAGGAAGAAGTTGACAAGCTAATTGATAACCTTCATCCAGGGTATTTTGGAGGCCATTTTGCAGCTCACACTACTTCCCATAAGATTCTAAGGGTAGGATATTACTGTCCCACTATTTTCTTTGACACACATTGATACATCATATCCTGTTAACCACGTCAATTCTTTGCTAGAAAGCAATGCCTCCCTACCCTTCCGCTCAAGCTAAGATTATTTCTTCATATCCGAGGGTAATACTCCTTCAACATATGAATTAGGTATTTTAGTCTTATGTGGTTCCTCTAATTCTCTTATAGATTTGACTTCCAAGTCCCTGATGTCCAATAGCTTAGATCTATTTTCTTGTTCTTCCATCAAGTAAGTGATACTTCTAGTCATAAATTCCATGAGTTCTTGCTTCTTCTGTTCTAGGGATTCATTTTCTTCTTTTCTTTGTATCTCATCTTTTTCAATCCAGATATTTCCTAACAAAGCTGGAAATGGGGCACGACCCTCAATAAATTTAATAACTTCGAATTCTTCTTCTGTCGAAGCTCCATGTGTACTCATAGCTATCTGGGTAATCCTGCCACATAGGGTTACCATTTTTCCTTTAAACAACCCTATTTTTCTTAGTGAAGGAACCATAGTAGGCCTTCCTAGGGTTTCCCAAGTGCTTTTTGTCATAATGTTCATCTGTGTTTCCTCATCCAGAGCACAGTCAATGTTGAAGTCTCCTATTCCTACTTCAATTTTCTCCTTTTCTTTGAAGATCTCTGACAAACTGGCATCTTTATGTTCATTCAGGGTTTCTTTCATTTTCAGTAACATAATCTCTGATTCTTTCTGGGGTTCTTCTATAATATTAGTCTCTTTATCTCCTTCAGGGTTTTCTTGCTCCATATTCATCTTTTCAAGTCTAGAAATCATTATAGGGAAATCCAGTACTTCATGGTCCATAGCCTTACAATAGAGGCAACTAGGTTTTCTCCCAGGGCATTCCTTAGCAAGATGTCATGGTCTTATGCAACTATAACAAAGAGTTAATCCTCTCTTTCTCTTCAATGATCCCCAACTTTTCCTATACTGTGCGCTAGGATCATAATGGCTAGCCTGCAAAAATTTCTTTCTAGGATCCTACATCCACTCGTTAGTCCAAACATTCTTTCTATGCATAGGTATAACATATCTTTCATTATTCTTATCAGATCTATTCATATCAAATGTTCTTTCATCTAACAATGCCCTAGCTTTCAAGCTAGTACAAAATCTATCAAGCATACCTAAATTCATGCTTCAGAAACAAAAATTTCCACTTATTGAGCACAAAGCTTCCAGATCTAAAACCTTTCACTATTCTTACCTTTATCAGAGCACAAAGGTTACAGATCTTACCTCTTTTCTTTAGCACAAATATTCGTAGGTTGAGTAGAGTATTGTGCATCAGAGCGACAAATCTATGCACATAGTTTCCACAAGTTCAGGATGAATATTTTCACAAAGCTTCTTCTTCCTTAGTTCCCAGAAATCACAGTGTCAGGTCCCGGCAATAAAACCATTTGTTGGCACAGGAGTAGACCCAGGGTTCAATGCTACAACAATGCACCAACAAAACCCTAACTACCGGCCCTTTCGGCAACACCTGCGAAGCAGATGAAGTCTCACCTGAGGTAGAGGTAGGGGTGATTGCAGGACTCAGGTGTATGCAACCTTAGCTGGGATACAGATCTGTGATTACACACTTAACAAAGAACTTAGCATCAATAGTTCACCTAGAATTAACCCTTATCTCACTTCGCAAATAACACAGAGCATTGCAGTATATACTTAGATCTAAGATGATTCATCACTTAGCAGCATACAATAGACTATATCTGGTAGACCATTCACTTAACAACTTCATACACATCAAATCTATCATCTATACACATCTAATAAGCACAAAGCATAAGTAAATCTATCTAAACATGTCATAGCACTTAGCAAGAGAGGGAAAACACATGTAAGTAACAACACAAAGCATGACACACAGATTTACGTGGTTCACCCCCACCTTGGGGCTACGTCCACCAACTCTTCTTCTCTATTATTGTTGGCCAATCGGTTACAAGCACAGAGCCTCAAAACCTACTCCGCATAGGACATGAGATCTGCACAGCTCGCTAGGTCCTCCTTCCCCAAGTAGCTCTAAGCATAAAACATTCTTACAATCCATGCACCCAACACTTACAATACTTGCACTCAGCTCTGCAAGTATATCACACATATCATCTCTTAGCGCTAAGCCACTTCTCAAGTGTCTTAAAAAATGTCCCTTCTTACATAGCCTAGACTTCTACTTATACATTACAAAAAGGGGCCTAAATATGGGTAAACCCATGGGCCGACATCCCGGTCCCGTTACATTATCCCAAAAAACCCACAAATGACCCAAAAAGGGGGTCTAGCTTCCATGATCTCTGCTTCGCCTTGCGCTCCATCTTTGACAGGCTGTCGAAGTCCCAAAAATGGTCAAATATGACCAAGTGTTCCTCAAAACTTGGTCAAGGGCCAACAGGCCCCCAACACTCACCTGTGACTCGTCCCAAGTCACTCAGGTTTGGGTAATTTTGCCTCAAAGGTCTCGATCTTGGTTCGAGTTGCTTTGACTTGTCTCTGTGCTACTACTTCTTGCTCAACGAATTCCTGAATAATTGCTTTGTTGATAGGTCCTTCCAGTTGTTTCTCAACTGTAACAACTACTTGTTCTAGTACTGTTCCTTGGCCTTCAATTTCTTCAAACAGTAGATAGGCCACCTCCTAGCTTGGCTGGAGTTTCTAGGTGACTTCCATCACTCTGTTCTACGTAGTAAGAATGAGTTGTTGGGCGGTGCACTGTTCCTGGGATCTCTTCATTCTCTCGATGGGTGACAGAAGCTTGAGTTGCGCCTGTACTGTATCTGCGTGCTTCTTTTCTTCCTAGAGTTGGGACTCCAATTTCTTCAACTCTGAGTCTTCAGATAGTTGTTCATATATCTACACACTTCTGCTACTTAACTGTTTGCATTCTACAACAAGTGTTTTAATCCTCTCGACCACGCTCTGAGAATTCAATTCTCACTGGTTACACACTTATTGTGGGGTACTTGGTATAGTTTGAAGCTCTAATTCCATGACCCTTTGTTGAAGCTATTGAATAAATTCAACAAGCTTCATCACTTGATGTTTGAAGGGTTCTTATCTCTTTTGTTATAAGCCATTGATGGAGAAGAATGCTCGGTTAACTGCTTCTTCCATCCCGATCTTCTTCGCGAGTAGTTTCTCTTTCTCCTTTTGGATCTTCGCTCTATCTTCTTCAAATTTTTCTTGGAGAGCATCCTTCTCTTGTTGCATGGCTTGACGTTGTTCTATGATTTCCTATTGTATTTTATTTAAGGCCTGAGTAACCTGCGCTTTTTCTTCCTGTGCGTGTCGAAGGCATAGTTCAACTGTATCAACAATCTTGCTGAGTTGAACTGATTCTTCTCCCACTTCTGTTGTTCCTTCTGGCAGAGGCACATTAGAGATTGCACGGCTAGACTGGAGTGCCTGCTGCACTTCTTGGAGCCCAATTTCAATCCTATTATATATCTGCTCTTGCTTCGCTTCCTGCTTTTCTATTATCTCTTCTATGGCTTCATTCATAGTTGCGAGGAGGAAACTAAAGTCATCCGGAGTGAGCATGGTTTGCATCTTAGTTACGGTTGCTTTTGATTTCTTCCGGGAGGGAGACTTTGGAGGTGACCCTTTTCTCTTCTTTATAACTTTGACTTCGTCTTTCGATCTCTATTCAACTTCCTCTAGGTCTTTGCCATTACCTCCTTGATCTGGTGTGACGGAAGCCGTCCTTACAGATCTGTTATCTACATCCTGAACCTCTTCAGGCTTTTTCATCTTCTTTTTCTTACTGGGCCCAAGTGTGTCCTATGAAAATTCTAGGTTGTTGATGTCTAAAATGTCTGCTGGATCTGATACAACAAGGAGGTCCACCAACCATTCCTTGGTGATCTCTTCTAGGTCTTCTTCTGTCAGCTTATAATAGGACTGAAGTTGTTCTTGGTGCTCATCAGCGTGTGGAGTTAGGTTTATAAAGTGGCAGTCTATGTTGAACTTTATCAGAGGTCAGAACCTTTGTAAAGTGTTTGGGGTTATGCAAGGTTCACCCCCTATGGTTGCTTTCAATTGGTTACAATACATGTGGAAAATGACATTCTATTGCCATTGCTTGTTCATGTCAGTCGAGTACCACAATGTACTGAACTTCGTGGCTAGTGGCTCAAAGGGGTCGAGGTACAGGAAGGTTGCGCCTTCCGGTAGCTCCCATGCAACAAAATCGATCAGTATTAGAAGCCAACTAAAATGGAATTCATGCCCCTGATCCTCGGCTTCTCTACAGTCAATCTCTAGCTGGTTTACCAGGTACTTCGCCTAGTTCATCTGTAGTCCCTCTGCGCATTTTCCTGCGAGGTCAACTACGAAGCCTGATACTTATGTAGGTAGATTCTTATGTACCATATTTCCCGTGATTAGTTGACATTTGAGGCGCATTGTGCCACTTTCGATAGAGGCTACCTTGTAGCCTTGCGCGCCCTTCTTGACATTGTCGTAAGCTTCTTTAATCTTCTATGAAAGAGCATGGTCTGCGGTCTTTCCAGTGTATTAATCCTAGGGATCAGGGCCTTGCATGCCAAGCCCGGTGATCCTGTTGATCAACATCGGATCAACAATTATGTGACGATTTAACCATAGGTATCCTCCGTGGTAACTTGCTAGCAGCAATTTTACACAAGCATTCACCTCCTGGTGTCTGTCGAAGTGTGGTATTTTAATAACGTTGAGCAAAGTAGACTGCGCGAGGTTCATCATCCATTATTGCGGGATGATCTTTGAATTCTTGCTCTTAGTTCTTGTCAAGTACTTATACGAGGTGAGCATGCTGTAAACCTTATGGTCCCCCAAGTTGAAGTCGCAAAACTTCAACGCTGTAACCTTGTCTTGATATGCGTGGTAGGTGTGTACTCCTTTCGGTAGATATGCAGTGACTAGGGTGTATTCAAAGTCTCTAGGGACATTTTCCCTATTAATCGCACCGCTCAGAGGGGGTATGTAAGCTGGTAGGATGGATGGCACTAACTTTTCATTGTCTATGTCGTCTTTATCCTTAGTTCTCCTTTCCGCGCCGACTCGAGATGTTCCTGCTCAAGCATTCGATGGGGAGTCTTGCACTCCTCTTGTCGATGATGCTTGGAATCTAGTGGGTATTCCTCTTTCCAACATGACTCTCTCAGTCATTAAATCGAGAAGAACATCTGTGACGAATTCCTCAACTACGGTGAGCTCGTCGTACATACACACTCGAAAAATATAATTGGGGCACAATGATCTTAGATACTGCACTAGGATGAACAATCTACTTGCAATGATCACTATATACAATCACTAGTTCTGCGGGCTTCGAATTTTCAGTTGGCAAAAGTGTTCTTCGGGCACGACGTGACGAGCTAAATAGGAAATTCATCAACGATCTGCTTGCAACGGGTATGGATCTTCCATTATCATAGATATGTCTATTATGGTGAGGTCCAATAGTTTGGCAGTGATCCTTTAATGCTTTTCTATCCATTCGAGGTGGAATTTGAATGGGTATATCGGTCCAACGGCTAGATTGCTTCACCACGACGAAGTGCCATATGTTGATGTTATGATATCTCGATGAAGTTCAATTCCTGTGATTTTTCCTTTTGCAGTGTTCCACCTGGGATCTCTTGTAAATTTTCAATCTTTGCCTTTTTCTTACTTAATTTTCTAGCCTTCTTCCTAGTAGTCTTTAACTTGGTCAGTCTTTTCCCGTTTTGATTCCTATCTTCTCTCGACATAGTCACTTCGCATTACTGAGATTCTTTCTTCAGATCCGAGGGTAATACTCCTTCAACATATAAATTAGGTATTTCAGTCTTTTGTGGTTCCACTAATTCTCTTATAGCTTCGACGTCCAAGTCCCTGGTGTCCAATAGCTTAGATTTTTTCTCTTGTTCTTCCATCAAGTAGGTGATCCTTTAGTCATAAATTCCATGAGTTCTTGCTTATTCTGTTCTAGGGCTTCCTTTTCTTCTTTTCTTCAGATCCAGTCTTTTTCAATCCAGATCTTGCCTAACAAAGTTGAAAATGGGGCACGGTCCTCAATAAATTTAAAAACTTTGAATTCTTCCTCTATCGAAGATCCATGGGTACTCATAGCTATCTAGGTAATCCTGCCACATAGGGTTACCATTTTTCCTTTAAACAACCCTATTTTTTCTAGTGAAGGAACCATAGTAGGCCTTCCTAGGGTTTCCCAAGTGCTTTCTGTCATAATGTTCATCTATGTTTCCTCATCCAGAGCATAGTCAATGTCAAAGTCTCCTATTCTTACTTCAATTTTCTCCTTTTCTTTGAAGATCTCTGACAAACTGGCATCTTTATGTTCATTCAGGGTTTCTTTCATTTTCAGTAACATAATCNCATATGTTGATGTTATGATATCTCGATGAAGTTCAATTCCTGTGATTTTTCCTTTTGCAGTGTTCCACCTGGGATCTCTTGTAACTTTTCAATCTTTTCCTTTTTCTTACTTAATTTTCTATCCTTCTTCCTAGTAGTCTTTAACTTGGTCAGTCTTTTCCCATTCTGATTCCTATCTTCTCTCGACATAGTCACTTCGCATTACTAAGATTCTTTCTTTAGATCAGAGGGTAATACTCCTTCAACATATAGATTAGGTATTTCAGTCTTTTGTGGTTCTACTAATTCTCTTATAGCTTCGACGTCCAAGTCCCTGGTGTCCAATAGCTTAGATCTGTTCTCTTGTTCTTCCATCAAGTAGGTGATCCTTTAGTCATAAATTCCATGATTTCTTGCTTCTTCTGTTCTAGGGCTTCCTTTTCTTCTTTTCTTCGGATCCGGTCTTTTTCAATCCAGATCTTGCCTAACAAAGCTAGAAATGGGGCACGGTCCTCAATAAATTTAAAAACTTTGAATTCTTCCTCTATCGAAGATCCATGGGTACTCATAGCTATCTGGGTAATCCTACCACATAGGGTTACCATTTTTCCTTTAAACAACCCTATTTTTCCTAGTGAAGGAACCATAGTAGGCCTTCCTAGGGTTTCCCAAGTGCTTTCTGTCATAATTTTCATCTATGTTTCCTCATCCAGAGCATAGTCAATGTCGAAGTCTCCTATTCTTACTTCAATTTTCTCCTTTTCTTTGAAGATCTCTGACAAACTGGCATCTTTATGTTCATTCAGAGTTTCTTTCATTTTCAGTAACATAATCTCTGATTCTTTATGGGGTTCTTCTATAATCTTAGTCTCTTGATCTCCTTCAGGGTTTTCTTGCTCCATATTCAGCTTTTCAAGTCTAGCAATCATTTTAGGGAAATCCAGTACTTCATGGTCCATAGCCTTACAACAGAGGCAACTAGGTTTTTTCCCAGGGCATTCCTTAGCAATATGTCCTGGTCTTCTGCAACTGTAACAAAGAGTTAATCCTCTCTTTCTCTTCAATGATCCCCAACTTTTCCTGTATTGTGTGCTAGGATCATAATGGCTAGCCGGAAAAAAATTCTTTCTAGGATCCTGCATCCACTCGTTAGTCCAAACATTCTTTCTATGCATAGGTATAACATATCTTTCATTATTCTTATCCGATCTATTCATATCAAACGTTATTTCATCTAACAATGCCCTAGTTTTCAAGTTAGGACAAAATTTATCAAGCATACCTAAATTCATGCTTCAGAAACAAAAATTTCCACTTATTGAGCACAAAGCTTTCAGATCTAAAACCTTTCACTATTCTTACCTTTATCAGAGCACAAAGGTTACATATATTACCTCTTTTCTTCAAATCTGGCTTCTTTTCTTCAGCACAAAGCTTCGTAGGTCGAGTAGAGTACTTTGCATCAGAGTGACAGATCTATGCACAGAGTTTCCATAAGTTCAGGATGAATCTTTGCACAAAGCTTCTTCTTCCTTAGTTCCCAGCAATCACAGTTTCAGGTCCCATCAATGGAACCATTTGTTGGCATAGGGGCAGACCTAGGGTTCAACGCTACAAAAATGCACCAACAAAACCCTAACTATTGGCCCTTTTGGCAACACCTGTGAAGCAGATGAAGTCTCACCCGAGGTAGAGGTAGGGGTGATTGCAAGACTCAGGTCTTTGCAGCCTTAGCTGGGATATAGATCTGTGATTACACACTTAACAAATCACTTAGCATCAATAGTTCACCTAGAATTAACCCTTATCTCACTCCAAAGATAACACAGAGCATTGCAGTATATACTTAGATCTAAGATGATTAAGCACTCAGTAGCATACAACAGACCGGATCTGGTAGACCAAGCACTTAGCAACTTCATACACATCAAATCTATCATCTCTACACATCTAATAAGCACAAAGCATAAGTAAATCTATCTAAACATGTCATATCACTTAGCAAGAGAGGGAAAACACATGTAAGTAACAACACAAAGCATGACACACAGATTTACATGGTTCACCCCCACCCTGGGGCTACGTCTACCAACTCTTCTTCTTTATTATTGTTGGCTAATCGGTTACAAGCATAGAGCCTCAAAACCTACTCCGTGCAGGATAGGAGATCTACGCAGCTCGCTAGGTCCTCCTTCCTCGAGTATCTCTAAGCATAAAACCTTCTTACAATCCATGCACTCAACACTTACAATACTTGCACTCATCTCTGCAAGTATATCACATAGGTCAACTTTTAGCACTAAGCCACTTCTCAAGTGCCCTCAAAAAGGTCCCTTATTACATAGCCTAGATTTCTACTTATACTTACAAAAAGGGGCCTAAACATGGGTAATCCCATGGGTCGATATCCCGATCATGTTACATTATCCCCAAAAACCCATAAAGGACCCAAAAAGGGGGTCTAGCTTCCATGATCTTCGCTTCACCTTGCGCTCCATCTTTGACAGGCTGTCGAAGTCCCAAAAATGGTCAAATATGACCAAGTGTTCCTCAAAACTTGGTCAAGGGCCAACATTATCGATGTGCTTTGACTGCCAATGACTATTTCACCAGATGGGTGGAATCTATCCCAACAAATAAAGCAACAAAAGAGGTTGTGATGAAGTTCCTTGATGAAAATATTATCACTAGATTCGGTGTTCCTGCCAAAATAACCACGGATAATGCCATAACTTTTAGCTCGTTCGCACTCAATGGCTTATGTTTCAAGTATGAGATTGTTTTATCACACTCCTCAAATCACTATCCTCAAGGAAACAAATTGGCAACATCCAACAACAAAACATCATGAATGTTGTAAAGAAAATTGTTGGGGAAAATAAGAAGAGTTGGGATAACAAGATTAAGTATGCCTTGTGGGAAGACCACATGACTACCAATACCTCCACTGGAAAAAAACCCTTTTGAGTTAGTCTTCAGGTTGGAAGCTCGCTTACCTATGAACCTTTAGATTCTAGTGCTACAAATATCCCAACAATTTGCCACAAATAAAGAAGCATTGCAAGGGTGAATAGATCAACTCATGGAATTATACAAAACTCAAAGAATGGCCTTTGATCAAATGGAAAAGAATCAATAAAAGGTGAAAGGAACCTTTTATCGTAGGGCAAGGAAAAGAGATTTCAAGAAAGGGGACTAGGTCGTAATGTGGGATAAAAGGAGAGAAAAACCTGGAATGCATCAAAAGTTTGACAGTCTTTGGTTGGGGCCCTTCAAAATAGAGGAAATATCTGGGCTAGACTCTTTTTACTTGTCCACGACATAAGGGAGAAGGATGTCATTGCTGGTGAATGAATCCCTCCTGAAAAATTATTACCAAGGAGGCACTTGACTTCTTCAGGGCTAGGGCCCTAGGTAAGTAGGTAGGTCATATTGCTTTCCATGCATTTGCATATTGATTGCTCATGATAGTTTAGATGCATTTCATTTTTCATTTTTCTATACTTGCATATTGATTTCATTTTTAATTTAAAAGTTAAAAAAAAAATAATGCTAAAATTTTCTTTTCTAGATTAGTTTAATTTTTGGTTTTGATATATATGGACGAAGGGTGACAGAACCACCCTAGATTTTGCAGTGTTTTGTTTCAGTGTAGGTACAGGTCCACGAGGAGATATTGTGGTTCTCATGAACTCTACAACGAGCACATGTCTCCAAGTAGGAGCCATATTTTATCCCCAACTCCTATGGATAACTAAGGAGATGATGTCTCGAGGCCCTCAGGTTGCAGACATGGAGTGTCGAGAGACAACTTGACCAACAATGTACACTTGCACAAACAAAAACCCACCTCACCACCAAAAATCCAAGCTCCTCACTAAAGTATCCACCACATCATCTGGCCTCTAGAAGACATTGGGTCTTCCTCCATGAGGTACAAGTTAGGTATTAGGGTGAGTGTCATTTCAATATTTGAGGCATTTGAGTTTGTTGCATCTATTACTGCTTTTGATTATGTGA